>BTPG01000004.1:228790708-228800708 GCA_036245525.1 Semisulcospira habei
CGATTGTGATCACAGTCGAAAAACGGTTCGTTTCCGGTTTTACTTTTAGCGCCTTTTACCTCCCCTAACACGCCAGTTTTGTGTAGAGATGGCGGAGGCTTCAAGTGTGTCATGCCCCACGCCCCTGAATCAAGTCCATTGTGCTTGTGGTACGCTCATCTCTCGAACTTCAACTACGACAGTGCTTTCTGCGGCAAACGACGCAGATGTCGCAAAATCACCATCATTGAGGAAAAAGGCTATTTTTCAAATCTGCCAAATCGCGTAATGTTTCCTGATGCTAGCATAAGGATGCATTATTGCCCTATTTCATATGGGTAAGGGTTTATTCTTTATTCATCTTAATTTGCAGCAATCAAACGACGGTCACCTGATTCTTTCTCCGAGATTGCTCATCAGTGTTACAGGTGCAGAAAGCACACGCTCTAAACCGCTCTGGTGCACATGACCGGTGCGAAAATAGGAAATTTGGCGCCGCTGGTGCGTTTAACCTAGGCACAGGGCGAGGTATATCAACTCAGCATTAGTACGTTCTGTGGGCTGGGGTAGCGAAAGGAATTCTGAAGAAGAAGAATAGCACGAGCAGCGAAATGACGTCACTATAAGCTTCACGTCATGGCATCGCTAGTCCCACGACGCCGTGTACAAGTGACGAATTTGATGTTTCACGTCACTCATCCAAACGGCACGCAGCCTCTTCCAGGGCTGACAGTTTTCTTCCACACAGCCTCTTCTACGTCTGACTGTTTGACGGGAGTATAACGTGGCTCCAAAACTTGCAAACATGAACTAATTATTATTCAAAAAGTTGACGAGGTACAAAGCTGGTTAACGAACTCATCCAATGTCTTTCTAGCCGTATCCAAAATTTCAAGTGCATATAATCAAAATTACGGACTCTAATCTGGGTCAACCGACTTTCTATAAACGGTCATGTAACTCTTCAATGAGACATCTCATTTCAATATGCTTGAAAACGCCTCCTAGACACCCCTTGCATGAAGCATTTTAAAGTCCCTTCTATTTATAGAAGGGACCTTTTAGGACGGGTCGCGGTGGGGCGAATTTAATAGCATGTCCATGATGTCAAAGGCGGGCAGGCTAAACCTCTAACAATTGAAGTAACAATATAAAAATTACGCTAACCTCGCTGCCGATGAACGTACATTTGGCGCAAAGCGCGGAATCCGCGTATGTATGCATGTGCGTATGTGTGTGCGTATATATGTAAACAAGAGAATCTCCGATATTTCTGTACATACAAGCTTGAAACTTGGCGAAATACTTTCTTAAGTGGGTGGCTAAGAAAGCCTCCGAGCATATTGTAATTAAATGTCTCATTGAAGACATAAACAACCGTTTATAGGAAGTCGATTAACCCAGATTAGAGTCCGTAATTTTTGTCATATTTACTTGAACTTTTGCAAATAGCTAGTTTGGATAAAGACATTGGATGAGTTCGTTAGCCAGCTTTGTTTCCTTTCAACTTCTTAGTAAAAAAACCCAAAAAGTTCAGAAAAGAATTAAAACACTAAAAAATACAACTCTACCTCTAGAGAAAGTCAGACAGTGGCGGTGACGTATAAGAGGAAACTCCGTCACCACGCAGACACTGACATAATACTCTAAATATGACGTCATTCTCTCTCTCTCTCTCTCTCTCTCTCTCTCTCTCTCTCTCTCTCTCTCTCGCTCTTTCTCTCTCTCTCTCTCACACACACACACACACACACACACACACACACACACACACACACACACACACATGAGCGCATCTGCAGGAGGAATAGATCCGCATGCGTCCTCCAGGCGCATGAGGATCTATGCTTCTTGGAGATGTTTGGAGCGCGCGCGCGCGCACGCACGCACTAACACGCACACACACATCGATGCGCTTTCAGAAGAGCATGCAGGTGACCCGTATACTTAGTATATCATGTAGCTAAGTAAAGTCAACCTGCTTTCACACAAATTGTAGCAAGACTGAAATTGTACCGTGAAGTTCTAGTTTTGTCACCATTTTCTCAAGCCTATGAAGCGAAAGTGAAACTCATATCACGTAAAATATAAAATTACGTAAAAACTAAAACTTACGTCATGACAAATGACGTTTCGGTGACAAATCAATGACGCGTATCTGCGCCCCTTATAAAACTCACTGACGGATTGGCAGATCTGCGAGACTTTTTCAATAGGAGATAATTCAACATCAGAATCAGGTCAAGCTTGTACGTATGCAACGGTCGGAGATTTTCGTGTTTTCGCGCGCGCGCGCACACACACACACACACACACACACACACACACACACACACACACACACACACACACATACACACACGCACGCACGCACGCACGCGCGCGCGCGCACGCACGCACGCACGCACACACTCACACACACACACACACGGCGCTTCGCACCAAAACGACGTTCAACAGCAAGGTTGGAGCAGCTAGACGTGACGTCATTTTTAGCTTGTTACATTTTTGCGAGACTATGAGGCCCGTCCGCCTGTTATGTTATTTGCATGCTACTAAACTGACTCCGACCAGCCCCATCTCAAAGTCTACCGTATTTTCAATACAGTAGACAAAAACTACGCCACTACCCTTAGATGTGCAGTAAACTGAAATATTATGCCACGACAACATCCGCCTATGCACCGGCTGCGATTGGAGCTTATTGATTTACTGGAGCTAGCCAGTCCTCCCCGTGTGCCAATCTGCACAGTCTGGAAAGCGCTCTACTAGAGCTAGGCTGCTCGAGGCATTACACTGAAGGTAAGTATCCCTCATCAGTATCCGTTCTCATTAATCACGTCAATGGGTGTCGCCACAGATGTACGCCAAGACAAAGATAGTTTAGATATAGTCAAAGTACACCATGAGAAAGATAGCACAGTCAAAGTACACCAAGACAAACGGATAGCCTGGATATAGTCAAAGTACACATGACAAAGATAGCCTGGATATAGTCAAAGTACACCAAGACAAAGATAGTCTGGATGTAGAAAAAGTACACCAAGACAATTAGTTAGTTAGTTATGTGAGTTTAATTGACGCCGAGCAGGCAACTAAGGCCATCTCACGGCGGACACCAAGACAAAGATAGTCTGGAAATAGGCAAAGTACGCCAAGACAAAGATAGCCTGGATATAGTCAAAGCCGGTACACCAAGACAAAGATAGTCTGGCTATGGATTTAGTCAAAGTACACTAAGACAAAGATAGTCTGGCTATGGATTTAGTCAAAGTACACTAAGACAAAGATAGTCTGGCTATGGATTTAGTCAAAGTACACTAAGACAAAGATAGTCTGGCTATGGATTTAGTCAAAGTACACCAAGACAAAGATAGTCTGGCTATGGATTTAGTCAAAGTACACCAAGACAAAGATAGCCTGGCTATGGATTTAGTCAAAGTACACCAAGGCAAAGATAGTCTGGCTATGGATTTAGTCAAAGTACACTAAGACAAAGATAGTCTGGCTATGGATTTAGTCAAAGTACACTAAGACAAAGATAGTCTGGCTATGGATTTAGTCAAAGTACACCAAGACAAAGATAGTCTGGCTATGGATTTAGTCAAAGTACACCAAGACAAAGATAGTCTGGCTATGGATTTAGTCAAAGTACACCAAGACAAAGATAATCTGGCTATGGATTTAGTCAAAGTACACCAAGACAAAGATAGTCTGGCCATGGATATAGTCAAAGTACACCAAGACAAAGATAGTCTGGCCATGGATTTAGTCAAAGTACACCAAGACAAAGATAGTCTGGCTATGGATTTAGTCAAAGTACACCAAGACAAAGATAGTCTGGCTATGGATTTAGTCAAAGTACACCAAGACAAAGATAGTCTGGCTATGGATTTAGTCAAAGTACACTAAGACAAAGATAGTCTGGCTATGGATTTAGTCAAAGTACACTAAGACAAAGATAGTCTGGCTATGGATTTAGTCAAAGTACACTAAGACAAAGATAGTCTGGCTATGGATTTAGTCAAAGTACACTAAGACAAAGATAGTCTGGCTATGGATTTAGTCAAAGTACACCAAGACAAAGATAGTCTGGCTATGGATTTAGTCAAAGTACACCAAGACAAAGATAGTCTGGCTATGGATTTAGTCAAAGTACACCAAGACAAAGATAGCCTGGCTATGGATTTAGTCAAAGTACACCAAGACAAAGATAGTCTGGCTATGGATTTAGTCAAAGTACACCAAGACAAAGATAGTCTGGCTATGGATTTAGTCAAAGTACACTAAGACAAAGATAGTCTGGCTATGGATTTAGTCAAAATACACTAAGACAAAGATAGTCTGGCTATGGATTTAGTCAAAATACACTAAGACAAAGATAGTCTGGCTATGGATTTAGTCAAAATACACTAAGACAAAGATAGTCTGGCTATGGATTTAGTCAAAGTACACTAAGACAAAGATAATCTGGCTATGGATTTAGTCAAAGTACACCAAGACAAAGATAATCTGGCTATGGATTTAGTCAAAGTACACCAAGACAAAGATAATCTGGCTATGGATTTAGTCAAAGTACACCAAGACAAAAATAGTCTGGCTATGGATTTAGTCAAAGTACACTAAGACAAAGATAGTCTGGCTATGGGTATAGTCAAAGTACACTAAGACAAAGATAGTCTGGCTATGGATATAGCCAAAGTACACTGTTATGTAGTAGTCGTTGTCGAAGTATGATGCAATCACACCAGACACACTCACGTAGGGTGCTCGTCACACGTGGCACAAGATTGCAGCCCACACTGAAGTAACAGTTTCAACAGCTCTTTATTCTCACGATGCACTCTCAGCGCAGTGCATCTACAAATGCATCCACACTTTGATACACTGTCTCATACAATGCATCCACAATTTTGCTACACTGTGTCTTCCATACAATGCAGCAACACTGATAAAACTGTTTAATTTCTTTATGTGTTTGGCGATTGTTTCAGATGTTCTGAAACAATCGCCAAACACATAAAGAAATTAAACAGTTCAACGAGTGACAGATATTTTTTCAAAATAAGTAAATCTTCTTACGTTGATGTTCGTCTTGTATTCCGCAGTGAGATATCATCGTGTGTATGAGGAAATAACAGTTTTGGCCATTGTTTTACGCCGATAGGCGTTTTTTGTTTGGTACTATTACAGATTTCTAGAACAATCTCGCAAATTACACAACTCAACCAATCAGAAAAGAAAACGTAACCAAAACTCATAATAATAATAATAATTATAATTATTATTATTATTATATTTATAAAGCAAACTCCCTGCAGTGCAGGCTCTAAGCGCTGTACAATGCAAATCAAAGTTAAAACCCAAACACAAATCAATAGACAGCAACAACACAAAATACAAATATTACAATTCAAATTCTAAAATTAACAGCACATAAACACACCCAAAGCACAACAACCATCGCAACAAGGACTGGCACAGGATCATCATGATGTTATTGTGAAACAGAAAAGAGACTGGAATTTGGTAAGACAGAGTAGTGAGACTGGAAAAGATGTGCTTTAAGCTGACTTTTGAAAGAAATTACTGTCGGGGCATCACGAACGTGCTTTGGAAGCGAATTCCAAATGACTGGGGCCTGGAAACAAAAGGACCTTTGACCAAAGGACTTTGTATTTATTTTCGGTACTTTCAAAAGTTTTTCACTGCTAGAACGTAAGGTGCGGGAAGCTTGATAGGTAGTTAACATCCTGGAAATTTAATATTCATTAATATTCTTTAAAAGGAACACTCCAGATCTTTTTACAATATTCCACTAAAATCTAGGTGCATTCCATACATGTTGCGAAAAGTTAACAACATGTGTACTAAAAAAAACTTTGACGGCATATTTGAGGTCACTAGAACAATCGCGCCTTTTCCAGAACCTTCCAATTTAATCTAGGTCCGACTTTGCAACATGTTAGAGAAATGTACAACATTCTAGCTAAACAACAAATTTCGATCGCAATTCTCCATGCAAAAGAAAACAAATCATACTAAAAAGGTACATATTCTGAGCTAAAATAACTCACCTGAACACCGGATCTTTTCCTATGATCAACACATGCATGCCCTAAAAGAATAAAACAACCACAAACGTAACATTATCCCCCCTTTTTAGAATGAAATTTCACAAAACTTCTTCTCAAACTTCAAAACACGGTTGTGATTGATTGATTGATTGTACATTGCTTAACGTCCCGACAACAACAAGGCTTTCTCAGGACGTGCCTGCACTGCTTGTGAAAAAAAAAAAATAAACAGAACATTGAATGTATGTCGCCAGCCGGTCAAATACGTTAAATAAACCTAACACATGGGACTAAATAAAGCTAAGACCATTTAGCAACACACATCCAATATCAAGAGCTACAGGCAGTGCAGACAGTAGGGAGAGTTTTTAAAAGGCAAATACAGGTGAATGGGCAAAGGGTAGACAGAAACACATGCCCCAGAATAGAGAGAAAAACCCACCCTGTGGGGCTGACCAGGGTGACCCTGGGAACTAAAAAATACCTAACCCCACCCAAGTCCCCCAGGGCAGACCCGGGTGGGGGCAAAACACGGTTGTGGCTGTGTTAATCTATACAATACGATAAACACTAACAATCCCACATCAAAAATTAAATCAAATAAACTACTCTGGAATATTTGTCTCACAGTTCCTTTAAATCGTCCTGAATAAAGAAATGTTCCTTTAAACTGCTTTACTCAGGTAATCCGCTCCAACATTCTGTGAACCTTGATAGACTGTAACTTAATATTAAAGTTCTGTAAGAACACTGCCCATCTCATAATACGAGAGTTTGTGAATTTGGCAGATTTCAGATTGTTCAAGGGTTGATGGTCCTAGGTCGAATACTGTCAGCTTCACTTCATGCTGGATGGTGTCTGTTGTCCCCGGGTCAGGCGTAAACTGATGTTTGAACTCCGTTGTTAGGGCTCTCAGTTCTTCTTGTTGTGCCTGGGTCATGTTTTGACCAAACTGGATGTTTTCACCACCCTTCTTGTGGCGGAGTTCATTTAGGTCGAATTGGTTTTCGTCGTCTAGTCTCTCGTCAGCAGCCAGACGCACCGACGCCGCTTGTTGTGGTTTGTCCTGACGACCTCTCTCGACGTACTTCTTCAACAGATTCGTCAACCACGTACGGCCCCTTCCAATGCATCAAGAGCTTGTTGTTGTCGGTTCTGAGAAGAACCAACACCTGGTCACCTGGCTGCAACCGTCGAGGTTTGGCTTTACAGACATAGTAATAGTAATAATAATAACAACAACAACAACAACAACAATAATAATAATAATAATAATAATAATAATAATAATAATAATAATAATAATAATAATAATAATAATAATAATAATAATAATAATAATAATAATATAATAAAGGAGATTTGTTAAGCGCTTATTCTATAGTAATGCTTCTCCTTGCTCTGCACCTTCTCCAGTTCTTCTCGAATCTAGTGGGGAACTTCACGGTAAGCGAAGAGCAAGGCATTAATATACCTATTCCACAACCTTGGCTGCTCAGCACACAATTTCTTCCGCATAGCCTTCAATGTCTCGTTAAACTTTTCAACCAACCCGTTACACATGGAGTGGTACGGGGTCATTGTGAGGTGTCCGGTGTTCAACAGCCGATTGACCTCCGCCATGCAGTCGGAGACGAACTGGGTCCCTAGACCACTCAGGATGTCCTCAGGAATCACTAGAGGGCTGAACATGTCCGCGAGCGTCTCTGCCACTTTTGGAGTGTCGATCTTCTTTCGTGGTATGGCCTCAGGATATCTTGTAGCATAATCCACCAATTGCTGAATGTAGCGATGACCATCTTCACTTAGAGGAGATAGTGGCCCCACCAGGTCCACAGCTACCTGCTTGATAGGCATGTCGATCAGTGGCATCTTTTCAAGTGCAACCGCGTGCACCTTTCCCTTGGAGATTGTCTTCTGGCATATGTCGCACAACCTGCAGAATCGGGTGACGTCGCATCCGTATCAGGCCAGTAGAAGACTGCTCGGACTCTGTCGAGGGTCTTACGTATTCCCAGGTGTCCTCCTAAGATGGAGTCATGGGCCAGTTTCATCACCTGCATCCTCAGGGGTTCAGGAACCACCACTTGACGGACAGGCTTGTCTCCATAGCTGTTGAATACCCGGTACAGGATGTCCCTTCTGGTCTCGAAGGTTAGCTCGTTCCCTCTTCGTGTAACGGGCTAGGTCTGACCTCGGAACTTGTCAAGCGTGGGGGTCGGCTCTCTGCAGTTCCACCAGACTGTCTCTATTCACCACGGCTGCTTCTGTGTTGTCAGCCACTTTTAGAGTGATGGTCTGGTGACTCTTCTTTGCTTGACTTGTCGTGGTAACGGCACATGATTCTGGTTTCCACCCAGGATCTGGATCCTCTGCGTTTCTGGCACCGTCAACGTTTCCGATGATAAGGTCGTAGACTGGGGTCTTACGCATAACGCCTTCACCTCTCCTGTCAGGTACGGGGTGCTGTCACTGATATTGGCAAGTGGAATACTCCTCACAGTTCCGTTTGCCAGGATGAGAGTTGTCCACTCCGGTAGCTTCTGGTCTTTAGCTACTAGGTCCTCTCTCACGATGACGCCGCTACAACCAGGGTCTCTCCGCGCTCTCACTGATGTGTTGCTGAAGAATCCTGACACCACCGGCATGCTGGGTACTTCACTCTCGGGCAGCGCGATGTTAAAAACTGGTAAGAATGTTGCCAGTACGGATAAAAGCAAAGTGATGATCAACACCACAAGCGACAGCAGCAGCAACATTCACATGAACGGCCAGAAGCTAGAAGAGGTCAATAGCTTCAAGTACTTGGGAGCCACCCTGTCCAAAGACGGTAGTTGCATAGCAGAGATCCGTATCAGGATAGGTACAGCAACATCCGCAATGGCCAGGCTGGACAGGATATGGCGAAGTAACTCCATCAGCTTCACCATCAAGTACAGGCTTTACAAGTCCCTCGTAGTGTCTATTCTACTCTACGGCTGTGAGACTTGGACACTGCTTGCAGACTCAGAAAAGAAAATCCAGGCCTTTGAGAACAAGTGCCTGAGGAAGTTGCTCCGCATCTCGTACCGCGAGCACAAGACCAACGAATATGTACGGAGCATCGTCACTTCCCTGGTGGGCCCACATGAACCCCTTCTGGCAACCGTGAAACGGCGCAAGCTTGCTTGGTTTGGCCACGTGACCCGACACAACACCTTGTCCAAGACTATCCTCCAAGGCACTCTCGAAGGAAGTCGTCGGCGAGGTCGTCAGAGAAAGAGTTGGGTCGCAAACATAAAAGAATGGACCGAACTCGAGATGCCAGACTTGCTTGCCACCGCCCAAAATAGAACTCAGTGGAGAGCACTGTCTGTTGCTGCTGCCTTTCAGTCCCCCCAACGCCCAGTTCGGGCAAGGGACTGATGATGATGATGATGATGATGAAGAATGTTGCCACATTGACAACTGGAATGCGACCACTCCTCTTAAAATTTCTCGGTCTGCTCCGATGTCGCCCGCCTTTCTCCAGACTCAAAGTCACCAGGTGACGTCACATTGTTGGCCGAAACAGCGGCGGCTCTATGTTGAGACGTAGTACCACTTCTGCTTGCTGTTTGGTTGGGCCTTCTGGGGTTGTCGCCTGGGGGAACACCATTGGAAGGACATCGTATTGCATTGTGTCCCTTTATTCCACAAAAAAACACATGTCAGGCTGTCCACCGGCATCTGTTTCGGAGTATCTCTGACGTCTTGTTTTTCCTCTGCTGTTGTAGACACCGCTGCGGCTTGCCGGGCCCGAACTTCATGTTGTGGGCGTCCAGGTATCTTTGAGCTAGGTCTGCAAGGGCCTTCAGGGACTGGTTCTCTTGCTCTCTGAGGTGGGCGGCCAGGTCCTTAGAACATGCGCTGAGGACTTTTTCTTTGATGATGAGGTCGCTCAGGTCTTTATACTCCTTCTTTA
>BTPG01000004.1:228805708-228960410 GCA_036245525.1 Semisulcospira habei
AGGATGTCAGGGTGTGGTTATTCCTGCAGGATGTCAGGTGTTGTGATTCCTGCAGGATGTCAGGGTGTTGTTATTCCTGCAGGATGTCAGGGTGTTATTATTACTGCAGGATGTCAGGGTGTTGTTATTCCTGCAGGACGTCAGGGTGTTATTATTCCTGCAGGAATCGCCTCAACAAAAAAGCGCTGCCGACAGCCGAAGGGTTACTGAACTGATCTTCAACTTTCAGCTTTTCCTGAACATCGACTAACGCAGCGACTGAGATTAGTCCAACAAGATGGGCCGGCTTCCTGCTGTCTGTGTGTTAATAATCGTAACAATCCTGAGCAACGTAACACGAAGCGGAGCAGCCAACTCTGTATTCCACCGTTCTGACGTCACATACCGCGTGACAAGTGCTCAGAAGGTGACGTCAGCACGTGACGAAATCAACTGCGGTCGCCAGTGCCGGAAGTTCTCCCAGTGCGTGTCCTGGGCTTTCCGCGCGCAGTCCGGCACGTGCTACCTACACCCCACGGTGGTGCCGGACTCCGTGGACGGGCAAAAACTGAGGGTGTACACGGATATCGGTAAGCGAGATAAAGCAAGAAACCACACCACCACCCCCCACCCCCCACCCCCACCCCCAACCCTCCACCCCCACCCTCCTCCCATTCTCTTCCCCTTCCAGCCTCCCCGCGGAGGTTTTTTTTTTTTTTTTTTTTTTTTTGGGGGGGGGGGGAGGGGGGGGGGGTTAAAGTGCGGGAGCACGGTCTCCCCTTCGGATAATGTAACCCCTTCCCTGCTACTCTACCTACATTTTTGTTTCTGAAATTTTGGTTTATTCAACGACTAAAAGTCAACACCGTCCCAAGAAACGCGGATGATACACACTGGTTTCAGCGAAGAGGCATAGATCCTCATGAGCCCCCGCAGCCGCGGGGCTCATGAGGATCTATGTCTCTTGCATTTCGGATCGTGATCGCTTTTTTCTCGGCAGTGAAGGGGTTAACCCTCAGGCACCGCAATTTCCGGTACAGTTGGCAACCGTCCCGTGAGAGGTCGTAACTATACTGGTGTGTCATCAACTGGCAGGGACGTCTTCTTTAGGCCCGGCGGTCGTTTTGAAGTGTAGGGCATTTTCAATAGCCGGTAACTGCCGGTCGTAGTTATAGAAAGCATTTTTTTTTTTTTAGAGAAGAACCCAACGGAGAAAGAAACACACTGTCACAGATGTTTTTTCCATGCGTGCTTCTAAATCTTTCTTCCCCACCCGGGTCTGGCCTGTGGGACTTGGGTGGGGTTAACTACTTTTTAGTTCCCTGGGTCACCCTGGTCAGCCCCACAGGGTGGGTTTTCCCCTATTCTGGGGCATGTGTTTCTGTCTACCCTTGATCCATTCACCTGTAATTTCCTTTTTTTTTAAACTCTCCCTACTGTCTGCGCTGCCTGTAGCTCTTGATATTGGATGTGTGTTGCTAAATGGTCTTAGCTTTATTTAGGCCCCATGTCGTAGGTTTATTTAACGTTTTGGACCGGCTGGCGACATACATTCAATATTCTGTGTAGTTTGGTGTGTTTTTTTCACAAGCAGTGCAGGCACGTCCTGAGAAAGTCTTGTTGCTGTCGGGACGTTAAGCAATGTACAATCAATCTAAATCTTTCTGCGTTGGGTTCTTGTACGCTGGGTAGTCACGCTCTTTGAACACAATCGGCGCGAACGGATCACCAGTGCCAGAGCTCGCAGAAAGACAGCGTCGACTCTCCCCACAGCTACGTTCCAGTGCCCCCATGTGCCCTCGCAGGTGTGGCTCCAGGATTCGCTTGGCCAGTCACACCCGCACCCACAAATAGAAGTCATGCACAATGACGACATCATCGGTTTTCGATGGTCTACCCATTAGTCACCTTTCTGTTGTGGATTTAGCTTGATTTAGCCCCGTGCACACATCTCGCAGTGCTAACTGAACAATAATAATGTTGATAATAATGGGTAGTTATATAGCGCCTAACCTCCTGACGGAGCTCTAGGCGCTTTACAATTATTTTTAAACATGATGCAAACATAAATATTCAAATAAATCAATATTAACAAAATGAAAGAACAACATTAAAAACAACCCACAGAAACACTGGTGTGTATGTGCACATACTACACGATCACACACACACACACACACACACACACACACACACACACACACACACACACACACACACACACACACACACACACACACACACACACACACACACACACACGAACAAGTCATCACTAAGCAGACTTAAAAAGATATGTTTTGAGTGAGCTTTTAACTCATTCTGCCCCAAGACTGAATCCCCAAATGTTGCCGTTGTCCTCTAAAGACTGCATTGCAGTGCAGGACACAGATCGACCATGATAGTTCAAGGGTGATGCCAAAATAGCTTGGCGCCCATGGGCGCCAATCTATTCTGGCATTACCCTTGAACTATCATGGTCGATCCATGTCTTGCTGTGGTGTGTCTGTGGTAGAATGAGTTAAACGAATGACTGCACTGCACGTAGCATATTTCTGGTGGGAGGCAGTTCCATAGTAGGGGACTAAAGGACTTTGTTTTGGCAGAGGGAACACAAAGAGTGTGGGTGTCAGATGAAGATGCTGAGGAACAGGTTTTTGTCAGACAGTTACTGGCTTGGACAAGTTTCCTGCAACTGGCGGCATGGTCTTAGACAACAGCGATCTTCATCCGACACCCGCACGCTGTGCATTCCGTCTACGAAAACTAAGTCCTTTTATGGCAGCGCTATGTTTTCATACCAAAGTCCTCATCTTTTGACCAAACTTATACGACTGTACAACAAAGTCAGAAAATCACAGGAGTTCAGTAAAAATAATAATAATAATAATAATAATAATAAAAAAAGAGATAGCAGCGGGTCAACTGGCATTGAATTTTTTTCCTTTTTTGAGTGGTAGACAAAAGTGTTTCGCAGATATTTTACAACAACAAAAATGTACAGCCGTGCAACAAAATCAGGAAATTATAGGAGTTCGGTAAAAAAAAAAAAAAAAAAAAAAAAAAAAAAAATATATATATATATATATATATATATATATATATATATATATATATATATATATATATATATATATATATATATATATATATATATATATATATATGTATATATATATATATACACACCGCGCAGTTTAGGAGGAGTTACACTTTTATTCTTTGCACAGATTGTCGCCCTCTCAGCGAGGGCTTCTTCAGACTAAGGTACAAAAGCACGTGCGCAAGTTCGTGATATTAGTGCGTCATTAGTGATGACATAAAACTTTTATGAAACACGAGTATTGACACGCAGTGTGCGGATGAAAAAAATGTCGCAATGAAATATAATAATATATAAGGTATTAGGTCGGCGCTTGCAATGAATGATATTTGTGTTCTTTGAGTGGTATGCAAAAGCGTTTCTTTGTTGCGTGGACATTTAATCAAAAACATAGTTGTGCGCTACGGCCTATGCACAAAAAGGCAAAAGATAAAGCACGCCAGGGTAGCGCTATAATCGCCTATTACATGTTACAGGTCACGTTATACATTTAAATTGGGAAGTTGAGGCAGTGCAAGGCCCGGTGTTTTTAAAAATAATTTTTGCCTTGTTTGAAAATTTGCAGTTGGGCTGAATGTTGGAATTTGCTGGAAATTTGTGGTTAGCTGAGAGGAGACATGTTTGGTGCTTTGATTCATACCATCCTGAGCTTATCCAGTGGACAATTGTGGGCCTATGTTGAGTTGCGTTGACGTAGTGATTTGAGGGGCACGCTGATTTCAGCTGTGCTTGGGTGTGGGGTTGGTAAGGAATCAGGTTCATAGCCAAGAAATGAGACTGTCAATGTGCTGTTTTTTTGGTTATTTTGTGCATGACAAATGTGCAGCTGGTGGGCGCTAGTGCTTTTTAGGGGATTGAAATATTAGGGGATGCCTGGGACTGACTAAGGCTAAGAGACTGGACAGTACGGAAACAGCACTGTGGTCCGTGGCCTACACGGTGTACGGATGGGTAAAGGTTTAACCCTTTTCGTGTCGGTAGCGGTTTTAGTCGCGATGATTCCTATCGGAATCATCGCGACTAAAACCGCTGCCGACACGCAGAGGGTTAACTCATTCTCCCCCAGACACACGACAGGAAGATAAGGATCGACCATGATAGTTCAAGGCTGATGCCAGAATAGCTTGGCGCCTATGGGCGCCAAGCTATTCTGGCATCAACCCTTGAACTATCATGGTCAATCTGTGTCATGCACTGCACTGCAGTCTTCAGTGGACAACGGCAACACTTTAAGGACTTCGGTGTTGGGGTAGAATGAGTGAATACAGGTCCTTCTGTCCTTCAGCACCAACATGCAGCGAGTCCGCAGAGCCCAATGTGAGGTGGACACGCACGCTGACGTCACTGGAGGGCACGCGGGAGTGTTCTGCCGACTACGTGGGGAACCTGACAGCCCGTTGCCTGGCAACCGGGCAGTGGGTGGAAATCGGACAGTGCAAGCAGCGGATCTGGAGAAGCTTCACGGTAATATAGGGTGCAGAACAAGAAACGCATAATTTCAATACACAAATTATTCAATCTGACTTCGTTGATCCGTGACAGTTAATTTACAAAACCAAAGCTTTGGACCATTATTTTGACTTCGTTAAAACCCACAGTTAATTTACAAAACCAGCTTTGGACCATTATTTTGACTTCGTTAATCCACAGTTAATTTACAAAACCAGCGTTGGACCATTATTTTGACTTCGTTAATCCACAGTTATTTTACAAAACCAGCGTTGGGCCATTAATTTGGCTTCATTAATCCACAGTTAATTTACAAAACCAGCGTTGGGCCATTAATTTGACTTCATTGATCCACAGTTAATTTACAGAACCAGCGTTGGAAAACATACTTCCTGACATGACAATAATTATGTACCCACTCCATATAAGTTTTCCTTCTTTGACGCATGCATTGATATATTGTATAACAAACAAATTAACATTCAAAAACTTGCTTGATATACTTTCCTTCCCAAAATTCCTTGACCCGAATCAAATCTTGCGACTCGGACATTTTGATTCGGGTCTCTTAATCACATCTGCCTGTTATCGGCACTATATCAAGCAAAACGCTGCTCAATATAATATCATATTTTTTGTTATCAGATATAGGTCACTTCTAAAGTTATAAATAGCTATTAATGGGACATTGCCTGCGTATTACTGTGCGTATTTTTTTAAGGAAGCGTGCGTAGTTTGACCTTTGTTGAATACTGCGTCATTACATCTACAGTCGACAGTAGGGTACCTGTATCCTGTCGTCAGAACACCCTCTGTGGGTTGGTCAGTGTGTCTGAAAGCAACGCCAACATATAACACAAGGTACGTGAAATATTTCGCACTGTTTGGGTCAGTTTTCCCATATTTATTCCAGAAAAGAAATAACACAGAAATAAACAAGATGCACGCTTCGAAAAGTCGAGCACAAAACAGCTCGTGTGCTTCTTTGTTGTTTATCCCCCCCCCCCCCCCCCCCCCCACTGTTGTCACGTGGTCCTTTGATCTTTACAACCATCTTTTTGTGCGCGGTAACCACGAGTAGAATTGTCTCGCTGCGCATGTGCGAATCTTATAAATGGTGTATTTTAGTCGTGTTCAGACGCATGAACTGGAATTTGTATGTTGGTGAACTTCGAAAAATATATACTGTCGAGCAACCCCATCCTCCCCCCCCCCCCCCCCCCCCCCCCTCACTTTGGTACCGGTCTCAGGCCACAACATTTCAAATACAAGCGATCAACATTTTCTGTAACTTCAGTAGCTGAGCTGACCCTTCGCACCACGTAAATGTCCTGTGTCTGTCTTGTACTGTGTTTGTCTCCAGAGTAAAATCCGTGTGTGTCACGTGAGCGTGCGTGTTGGTTTTCAGTTCGCGGCGCTTTGAGTCGATTCGCCAAAAAATTGAGAAAAATCGCCCATTTAATAACGCTATTATTATTATTATTATTATTATTATTATTATTATTATTATTGTTGTTATTATTATTATTATTATTATTATTATTATTATTATTATTATTATTATTATTATTATTATTATTATTATTATTATTATTATTGTTATTATTATTATTATTATTGTTATTATTATTATTGTTATTATTATTATTATTATTATTATTATTATTATTGTTATTATTATAATTGTTATTATTATTATTATTATTATTATTATTATTATTATTATTATTATTATCAAAAGAATTGCGACATTTTTGGAACCATCGGAAACACTTCAGTGTTTTCGATGGTTCCAAAAATGTCGCATTTCTTTTGCTCGTCAGTGTATAGGTCACCGAGTACTTTGGTCATTACGGTCAGAACGTGCAGCATGCTGTGCTTTACTGAGACCTGGCTACATAGCAACACATACTTGGCTACATAGCAACACAGACCTGGCTGCATGGCAACATACACGATGATAGTGTTGCAGTTGATGGATTTTATACATTCAGATGTGACAGACATAAAAATTCAGGGGAAAAGAAAGGAGGAAGGGGGAGTTGGGCTTTGTGTGTATGTGAACAAGAAGTGGTGTAATCCGAACATGTCGCTGACGTACACACTCTGTTCGACAAAGTATTATTGTATTGCATTGTATTGCATTGTATTGCATTGCATTGCATTGCATTGCATTGTATTGTATTGTATTGTATTGTATTGCATTGCATTGCGTTGTATTGTATTGTATTGTATTGTATTGTATTGTATTGTATTGTATTGTATTGTATTGAAAGAAGCCTTGCCTATTGCATTTGTTTCATTGTTCGTAACATGCTCTACTCACTACGAAAAATTGACGCAGATGCTATCAGTATATGCTAGGCCAGTCCTAAGCAAGTAGAATTTTGACAGTGTTTGTCGATAGTCCTACGGTTAGAAAAAGAAAAAAAAAACGTCTCCTTCCACTGAACACCCTACCACCGTGCTCTCCCCCCCCCCCCCCTCCCACCCCACTCCTCCTCTCCGCCCCGCCTCTTGTGTGCACCTGGCAGCCCATAATATCCTTGATTGGGGGATGAAATCCAGCAAAATCAAAGTTTGTATAGACACGTCTGTGTCTTATTAGGCCTACAGATTGACTTTTGATTTTTATAACAGATTTTTTGCAATCTTTGTTCTTCATCGTTGACAATCCCCCTCGCGCTGGGACCATATGGCTTTGAGGCGCGTCCCCTGGGTGGTGGATAGGGTGTCCCTCGCGAGAGGGGTACACCGAATGAAATAAGGTGCCGTGAACCAACATGGTCTAATGAACAATGAACAATGAACAATGAACCTTTATTTTCCAACGGTAGAAGTTATTGGTAACAGGACCAGTTTTCAAACTTGCCGTTGCTACATCTACTACATAAGTGACATAGACATGTAAACATACACATACCACACACTGCTGCATGCACTGCTACATTCGCTCACGCACGCACGCACCACGCACATACACACACACATACCCACACACGCACTCAGGTACGCACGCATGCACATCGCAACCCGCGCATGCACGCACGCACACACACACACACACACACACACACACATGTACACCGCAATTCAGTACGCATGCACACACGCACGAACACTCACACACACACACACACACACACACACACACTTACACACGCACGCACTCAGGCACATACGCACAAAAACAAACACACGCTCTCGGACACGCACTCCAAACATACCTACCCGCATACGCGTACGCACAAAAGTATAAAATGAGTAAAAATACAAAGTAAAGCAATAAACAAAGAATCATTAAGTACATTAAAGTTCATACAGCAAGGGCAAATATGAATGCAGGTGCTATCTCTCCCCCCCCCCACCCTCTCTCTCTCTCTCTCTCTCACGCCGACACACACACACACATACACACACACACAGCATGCACGCACGCGCACACACACACACACACACACAGAGTCACACATACAGTACACACACACACACACACACACACATACGCGAACGCGCGCCCAACATATCGAGCACACACATATGAAGGCAAAAACATTATACACAGTACATGCAGTATTCAAAGGTACTCTTTGGCATTCAAATATTATGGTACGGCTATGGGAAAAAGGGACTCTCTCTCTCTCTCTCTCTCTCTCTCTCTCTCTCTCTCTCTCTCTCTCTCTCTCTCTCTCTCTCGCACACATACACACACATACACACACACATACATACACACACACACACACACAAGCACGCACATGTACACATCTGAACACACGTGTAAGTTATCCCAATACTGTAATGATTTGATTACGTCAGAGATTCTAGGTGTTTGAAGAGGCTGTCCCTATATGAGGTGAGCGTCTTTGCGTTTCTAATTTCTGCAGGAATAGAATTCCAGAATGAACTTCCCGAGAATGACAAGCTGGTTTTGAATAAATCAATACGCGGCAGGGGTACTTTGAATTGTTGTCCATGTCTAGAAGCTACAGATGTCCGTTCTGAGAAAAAAGAACTCAAGTACAGTGGACATGATTGCTTGTACAGCTTGTACATCAATACACCTTTATTGAACTGAAAGTGCTGGGATAGAGGGAGAATTTTTAAAGTTTTAAGCTTTTCGTCAGTTGAGAGTTCGGGATCGGGAAATATAAGCTTAGCAGCTCTCCTATGTAGGGAGTTCAGCCTCTTCAAATGTACATCACTAGAACCATCCCACACTGTTGATGCATAGTCTATGTGCGACTTGACATGAGCATTGTAGAAAAGAAGACGCGTATCTGTGTCAGTAATTGTTTTCAATTTTGACAACATATACAGGCTTCTGGAAACTCTTTTGCACACATTATTAATATGCAGTTGCCATTTAAGCTGATCATCTATAGTGACCCCCAAGAGGCGGTGGTGTGATACTTGCTCAATTGGGCTGCCGTTTATAGACAGACTAAGAGAGAGCGGGCATAGCTGGTGCTTTTGACGTGTGGTTATAACCATGCATTCTGTTTTTGACGGATTCAGGGACATGGAGTTGGAATGACACCAGTCGGTGACCTCGCGCAGGCTTTCCTGCAGACGCGTGTTAATTGCAGCTACATTTTTGTGAGGAGTGTGTAGTGTGCAGTCATCAGCAAACATGTCACAAGAAATATCGCGGCAACTAATATGTAGTGGAAGGTCATTGATAAATATGCAGAACAGCAATGGCCCGAGGACAGAGCCCTGAGGCACGCCGCTTTTGACGTGACCATACGAGGAGTAGGATCCATTTAACAGTACTCTTTGCTTCCTTCCGCTTAAATATGAAGTGAACAATGAGACAGCACCTGCATTGCAAAGATATGCTTGAAGTTTTGACAAAAGAATGTTATGATTTACAAGGTCAAAAGCTTTCTTAAAATCAATAAAGATCGACCCAGTTATTTGGGAATTATTTATGGATGCTAGCCACGCATCAATAAGTCTTGTTAGTGCCGTGTGGCAAGAATGCTTGGGGCGAAAGCCGGACTGAAATACGTGCAATAGACTACGACTCTCCAAATATTGATAAAGGTGTTTGTGCACGTGTCTTTCAAGAGGTTTGGAAAGGCTGGATAATATTGAGATGGGTCTATAGTTATTAACATCAGACAGATCTTTTGATTTAGGCAAAGGGATAACCTTGGCTTGCTTCAGTTCTGATGGAAATATATTTTGTTGGATGCATAAGTTATAAATATACGTTAACGATTCTACTGTATAGGGAAGGGACAGTTTCAGGATTTTAGGACTGATCTCGTCAGGTCCCGATGATTTTTTGTTTTTCAGTGACCCGATCAGTTTTCCTACTTCATACACAGCTAGAGGCGGTATAGAGAAGGGGGGTTTGTCCTTAGTCTTCTGCTTACAGAAGTTAAGCAGGGACTCCGGGCATGTGTAAGACGTTTTTCCGCTTGAGGGTATGATTGACTCGGCAACAGACAAAAAATGTTTGTTAAAGATGTCTGCAGTAATACTAGAAGGAATGGCTGACGATTTCTTGCTGTTACCTCGGGTGATGAGATTAACTGCGCGCCAGAGTGCGGCAGTATCTCTGTCTTCTTTAATCATTCGTTCAAAGAGAGACTTTTGAGCCCTGCGTACCATAGACTTGACACGGTTACGTTGTTTTTTGTATTCGTTAAATAGCTTGTGTCTTCTTAAGTCATTTCTCAATTTCATAGCTTCAATTATTCCTTGCGTTAGCCAAGGCGGTAACGTGTGGTTTTTTACCCGCTTTTGCCGTAAAGGGGCGTGTTTGTTAAGTACTCTTGTAAAGAGTCGGTACCAAATAGTCAGAGCCTTTTCAGGGTCAGTTTCGTTATTAACGACATTAAATGGTGTTTGATCAAGGTCTGCTAGAAAAGCAGACTGATTAAACTGTTTAAATGAGCGGTACGTTATAGTTGTGTGCCCGTTCTTACGATGCACTGGCAGTTTTGTTGACCAGGAACACACAGTAGGAAAGTGATCACTGATGCTGAGGTCAGGAACACTAACATTGAACACACTAAGGGGACGGTTGGTGTAAATGTGATCAATGAGTGTTGCGGTTGTTTTTGTGATCCTAGTAGGGGCCGAAACTAATTGTTCTAAGCCGGTTTGTGTGGTGATGCAATCCCACGCGGTATGGGGCTTTAACATATATATGTTAAAGTCGCCTAGTAGCAACGCATCACAGTTAGGTAGGCCAACTTTGTCTACTGCATGCAAGAAATCGTCGTACCATTCAAACTTGGCTGATGGGTTACGATAACAAAAGCCGATGAAGACGGGTTTAGTTTTTGGAGCCCTAAATTCCAACCAAATGCACTCAACTTCCGGAGTTTCTATGTCCTCACGCCTTTTTACTAAATGTTGGACTGAGTTATGGATGTAAACGGCAAGCCCAGTCTGACCAAGTACACGAGGGTCACGTCGAGTGATGCTAAAGTTAGGTATGTGAACGGCTTCATCGCTTATGTCGGAGTTAAGTCGCGTCTCACTAAGACCAAACAGGTGGAATGGTTCACGGACGAGTTTAGAAAAACATTCAAATCGGCCACCTTGTTAAAAAGATGGTAGATGTTCAAGTGACCAGTTTGAAGGCTTCCGTGTGTCTGAGCATTATGGGTCATGTTGAATTTTAACTTTCCCAAATGAAGTGCAACACAATACAAAAAATATATAAACAGAGGGAATAGGGAATAAAGTTTCAATGCAGTAAAGCGCGGCTGAAGTTATAGCACCTCGTATCAAAACGTCACAAATGGTGTCCAACACAGCGTTATCAAATGAAGATCGCTTTTGATTAATAGTGTATCCACGTATTAATGCTGCGCAAGCTGTCTAAATAAATGAACAAATGGTGTAGCCTGCGATGTGAAGTATCGTAGGCTGAACACTTGAAACCGTACTGTCACAATGAAAACTTAGCGGAGCTTTGGTAATCAAACCAGGCGAGAAAATCACAGAATTTGAGGCACACAAAAAAAATGTCGCCATCTACGGGACTCGAACCCTGGTCACCTGCGTGGCAAGAAAAGTACCTTACCACTGCACTAACTAAATTACTAAGGGAAGGAGACCCCGACAGAAAACCCCTGGTCCTCCTAGTAGCTTCCCCATCCTGCAAATAAAGAAATAGCTACAAAAACGCCGACGAATAGACCAACAGCAATTCCTTTCCTGGAGGACGAAGGTTCTTCTACCAGAAGATTTATGACGTCGTGTGGTGAAAGCCGGAAGTCTTCGGAAGCCACAGGACCGAGCCGCCTCTCTCTATCCAGGGACACAATCATGGGCACATGGAATGTCAAGACCATGTACCAGAGCGGGAAGTCCGCCCAGACAGCAGCGGAAATGCAAAAGTACAACCTTTCCCTGCTAGATATCAGTGAAGCCAGATGGACGCAGTCTGGCCAGAAAAAGGTTGTTAAGTGGGGAGATGATTCTGTATTCAGGTCATGAAGAGGAAAATGCCCCCCTTACAGAAGATGTAGCATTCATGCTGTCAGTGGCACAGAGAGCGCTGATGGGCTGGGAACCTCTTGGGCCAAGAATTATCACAGCAGCCTTTAGAACCAGTAAAAATATCAAGCTGAACGTCATCCAGTGTTATGCGCCCACTAATGACAGTGACGAGGAAAAGAAACAAGTGTTCTACGACCGACTCCAGAGTGCTGTGGACAAATGTGCGGAGCGAGACATCACCATCATCATGGGCGATTTTAATGCCAAAATAGGGGAGGACAACACCGGATACGAAGAGGTGATGGGGAGACAGTGACTAGGGGAGATGAGTGAGAACGGGGAGAGGTTCGTAGACTTTTGTGCTCTAAACAGACTTGTCATTGGAGGCAGCATCTTCCGGCCACACAGAAGAATACACAAAGCTACGTGGGTCTCACCTGACCATACTACAGAGAAAAAAATAGATCATATCTGCATTAGCAAGAAATTTCGAAGATCCCTTCAAGATGTTCGAGTGAGGAGGGGAGCAGAGGCCGCCTCAGACCATCACCTGCTTATCTTAAGAATAAAGCTCAAGTTAAAGAAAAGCAGCACAGGGACAACAAGAAGACAGCGCTATAATGTAGGCCTCCTGAGAGAGACTGGAGTGAGAGAAGAGTTCAAACTGGTGCTGTCAACCGGTTTCAAGCGCTACAGGAGCTAGTAAATGAAGAGGAGGCGGTCACCACAGAGCAGCAGTGGAAGGCAGTTAGAGAGGCAACCTGCAAAGACACTGTGGGGTTCAAGAAACACCATCACAAGGACTGGCTGTCGGCACAGACCTTGAAGAATATAGAAGTGAGGAAGCAGAAGAAAGCAGTTGTCAACAATAATCGCACGAGAGCAGCCAAAGCAAGGGCACATGAGGAATACTCGGAAGCCAACCGCGAGGTGAAGAGGAGTATCAGGGCAGACAAGAGAGCCTACACAGACGGCCTAGCAGCAGAGGCAGAAAAGGAAGCAGGCAGCGACAACATGAAACAGCTCTACGACATTACCAGAAGATTGTCGGGCAAGTATGGCCATACAGAAAGACCAGTAAAAGACAAAGAAGGCAAGCCTATTGCCGACAGAGCAGATCAACTCGACAGATGGGCTGAGTATTTTGAAGAGTTACTGAACAGACCCATCCCCCCCCCCCGACCCCCCCCCCCCCCCAGACATCAAGTCAGCAGAGTACCCATCAGCTGTGACAGACCCATCCGGTAAGAGATCAGAAGAGCAGTGACATTTTTGAAGAACGGCAAAGCAGCAGGGCCAGATGGCATCCCAGCGGAGGGTATGAAAGCAGACTTAGAAACAACAGTAGAGATGTTGTACCCACTGTTTGGAAAGATCTGGGAAGAGGAGGTGATGCCGGCTGACTGGAAGGAGGGGTACCTAATCAAGCTTCCCAATAAAGGCGACCTCAGCAAGTGTTCCAACTACAGAGGAATCACCTTGCTGTCAGTACCAGGAAAGGTCTTCAACAGGATCATCCTGGAGAGAATGAAGAGCTCCGTCGACCCCCAGCTGAGAGACCAGCAAGCAGGATTCAGGAAAAAACGATCATGTACAGACCAGATTGCCACTCTCCGCATCATCTGGAGTGGAGCTCCCCGCTGTACGTCAACTTTGTGGATTACGAGAAAGCATTTGACAGCGTGGACGGAGAGACTTTGTGGAAACTCCTACGACACTACGGTGTACCCACAAAACTCGTCTGTCTGATCAAGAGCAGCTACGATGGCATGACATGTCGCGTGATCCATGAAGGGCAGTTCACCAGGGAGCTCCAGGTCAGAACCGGTGTCAGGCAGGGGTGTTTACTGTCTCCGTTCCTCTTCCTACTGGCCATAGACTGGGTCATGAAGAGGACCACAGAGCAGAGAAGAAGCGGAATACAGTGGACACTGTGGACACAGCTTGACGATCTCGATTTTGCAGACGACTTGGCTTTACTGTCCCACACTCATTAACAAATGCAGGACAAGACCACGAGGCTTGCTGACATCTCGTCCCAAGTGGGCCTCACCATCCACAAACAGAAAACAAAGACAATGAGGCTGAACGCGACCAGGGAAGAACCAGTCTTGCTTGCTGGTACCCCGTCGGAGGAGGTGGAGTCCTTCACCTATCTCGAGAGCATCATCGACAAAAAAGGTGGCACTGATGCAGATGTCAGAGCACAAAACGGTAAAGCCAGAGCAGCCTTTCTCCAGTTGAAAAAAAGTGTGAAGTTCCAGATAGCTGTCACAACACACCAAAGTTCGGATTTTCAACTCAAATGTAAAAGCAGTTCTCCTATATGGAGCAGAGACTTGGAGATTGACAAAAACCACAGTCAACAGAGTACAGATCTTCATAAACAGTTGCCTTAGAAGAATCTTGAAAATCCACTGGCCAGAGAAGATCAGCAACATCAGACTCTGGAAGAGAACAGAGCAGATAACAGCAGAGAATGAAATTGGACGAAGAAGATGGGGATGGATGGGTTACAGTCTGAGAAAGCCAGTTTCCAGTATCACTAGGCAGGCATTGTCATGGAACCCCCAGGGAAAGAGGAAAAGAGGCAGGCCGAGAAACACCTGGCGTCGAGACCTCCAAGCAGACATCAAGAGACTGGGAACCACCTGGAGTAAAAGTGAAGGAGAAGCACAGGACAGGAGTCACTGGAGGTCTCTCGTCGACGGCCTATACCCTGGGAGGGGTGACAGGCGTAAGTAAGTAAGTTTGACAATTCCGATTTCCTTACACGGAAGTGTGTTGTTGTTGTTGTAGTCGTTCTTGTTGTTGTTACTGTTGTTGTTTTAGGTTTCGATAAATCTCTTTTTTAGTGAAATTTAGTTTTCGTTTGGTTTTGTTTGCTTATCGGACCAGTTTGACCCTCATGTTCCTTTAACGACTGGTTCTTGCTGCTAAAACAACTTTTTATTTATTCGTCTTTATTTATTTATTTATTTATTCATTTATTTATTATTATTATTTATTTATTATTTATTTATTATTTATTTATTATTTATTTATTATTATTTATTTAATTAATTATTAGTTATTATTTATTTGCTTATTATTATTATTATTATTTATTTATTATTTATTTATTTAATATTATTTATTTATTTATTTACTTAATATTATTTATTTATTTATTTATTTATTATGTACTTACGTGTCTTATTTTATTTATTTCTATTTCCCTTTCTTCAGCTGGGCTCTTTGGCCTCCCCCATTGCAAAACGTCCTCGGACCCCACGACGGCCGCAATGGGCCCAGTGCGGCCGTCGTGGGGCCCGAGGATAGATTTCAGAATACGTACCATGGGAAATGACTACCGCTACACAAACAACAAGAACCATTGACCTCTTCAAGTTCAGTCGGACACAGAATCCACCACCGCCAGTTGGTTGGTTGTACATTGCTTAACGTCCCGACAGCAACAAAGCTTTCTCAGGACGTGCCTGCACTGCTTGTGGAAAAAAAAAACTAAACAGAACATTGAATGTATGTCGCCAGCCGGTGCAATACGTTAAATAAACCTACGACATGGGGCCTAAATAAAGGTAAGACCATTTAGCAACACACATCCAATATCAAGAGCTACAGGCAGCGCAGAGAGTAGGGAGAGTTTTAAAAAGAAAAATACGGGTGAATGGACCAAGGGTAGACAGAGAAACATGCCCCAGAATAGAGGGGGAAACCCACCCTTTGGGGCTGACCAGGGTGACCCTGGGAACTAAAAAGTAGTTAACCCCACCCAAGTCCCCCAGGGCAGACCCAGGTGGGGTTACCATCGCCAGTGGAAAGCGATTTCGATCTGTACGGAACAGGGCCGGTATTCACGATTTCACTGTAGTTTACCGGTCGATGAAAACGCTACCGAGCCGTTAGATAACGGGCCTGTTAAAAAAAAAAAAATGCCGGTAAAATGTTAACGGGTCGGTAGCTGGCTGACCTAGTGTAAGAACTACCGGCCTGTCTAGTCTATATTCAACATTCGGCTATTTCCGCATGCCTGCCAGCGAATACACAGGCCGCGCGCCGTTCAGCCTCGGAGCACGACGTTTTGTGCAATATCGTAGCAAAGTGAGCTTCCCCGTACAATAGGGCTCAATAGGGCTGACGTCATCACGCTAGTCGTGGCGGCCATCTTGAGAGGATACGCGACTCATGCGCTTATAGGGAAATCGCTGTCAGGACAATGTCAGGAAAGTCCTAACGTGCTATAGGCGGCAATAACAGCAAGTCTTGCCATCACCGTAGGAAACCGCTCACCAGAATCTGTTTTTGTTTGTTTCAAAAGATGGAGAAACGTGAAGAAAAAACGTGTTGAAGTACTTCGCTACTTTCTGAAGTCTATCGTATCCTCTCAAGATGGCGGCTGCCGCGCCGACGTTCCTAGGCAAAGCGGGGAACTTCCCGAGCTCTATAGCAAGAACCAATACATGTATCATTTCCTGGCACTTTTGAGTGATGGGTTGCATTTAATTTATCAAAGTGACTCACTTAGATGTCGCCTAAAAACACCGGCTGCGTGCATCCCTTTGACGATAAGGAAATTACACTGAGCTGAAACGCTACCTTATCTAATCGTCTCAGTGTAACTGCAGTAGTGTGATATATAACGGTCATCGCGTAGTGTCAACATGTACTCGATTAAAGGGGACAATTTTGTTGTTCGTGCTTGTTCCGTTACTTGCGTGGAAAGCGAGAATCAAGATGCTTGTTAAAACAAGGTTGCACTTTTGCATAGGGTACCATTACAATACACGAGGAGGAGAGAGAGAGAGAGACTTTTCGGTTTGAAGTTACATAAACTAAGGGAGATCACTCTCTCTCTCTCTCTCTCTCTCTCTCTCTCTCTCTCTCAGAGAGAGATAACGAGCGACAGAGAGAGTGATCTCCCTTAGTATGTACCTTCAAACCGAAATATGAGTCCATAATGTAACAGTGCTACAAACTTGATGTCGGAACGAAACTGAAAACCTGGACGTGTCAAAATTAAGGTACAAACCATGCAAACATTACTTCCCTTACAAACAACGATAAGGCATGACGCAAATTACTGTGCATTTATAAATCTGTGTGTGTGTGTGTGTGTGTGTGTGTGTGTGTGTGTGTGTGTGTGTGTGTGTGTGTGTGTGCAAATGTTACAAGTTAATGAACATTAAAATGTATATGGGTAGTTCTCAGGAACATCGCCCAACGGGGGGTAACGAACTTTCAAAACAAAAACAAAAAACTAGCATTTGTTTCAAGATGTGCTGTTTCTGAAATGCTGTGTTTGTTTGAGACATGATAAAGAAATATTCACCAAAATATTACTAGTGTTGATTAATTCCTCTGTCTTGAATGCTGTTAAATAGGCTGAAAACTACCTGATTTCACGCCCCCATTTTGTGACATGGAAACTACATCTTGCGTCATGCAAACTTCAGAAATCGTCAATGAATAAAGAGAAAATTGGAGTAATCCACGCATACTATATCACATTTGCCAAATTATTTCCACACAGTGAATGATTAACGGCCAAAATTTGAGTGACAGTCGAAGAGCTTCGTGTCCTACAATAAGCACCAACAGTTAACTCATAGCACAGAAAATGTGTTGACATGACTTTAACACACGTGCTGGGAAGGGGTGTGGCATAACTGCACAAAAACACACTTGCATTTTGACGACTCTGAGCTACACAGCTGAGCTTCCGGCTTCGTGTCCAAATTTTCTTTTTTCGACTGACCGGTCGTTTTATTTTCCGAAAAATTAAGTAAAAGAATTTGAACTTGTTTTCTGCCGTCAAGCTGTTCGTGGACTCGCCGGTACTTTACTGTCAGTCGCTGGTGGTCAACGGGCTGCCGACTGCTGGCTAGGATAGCATGGTTGATGTCGTTTCTTATGCCCGCCATTGTCTTCGACTGCCCATGGATATCGTACTGATAGAGTCAAAGGCAAGATTGCTCTTCAATCAAGTTACGTTGTTGGCTCACCTGCGATAGCGATAGTAGTAATGAGTTTGTGTATCGGGCTAGTGGTCATCCGTCCGTCCGCAGTCGTTAGTTCCTCCGTCCGTCCTCCGTCCGCCATTGTCCAGCGACCTTTGACCGTTGTCCGTGGTAAGCTTTAACTTAGTACAAGTATAACTGTTAGTAGACTGTTCTACGCAATCTAATTTATACAATACAATACAATACAACTTTATTGTCTGTTCGAGTCAAGGCACGACAGAAAGTTGCCTTTCGGCTCGTCATGAAACAACAATATAAGACATTAACAAACGCTACAAGAACATATCATGAAAAATTATCATCGCAGCAATCTATCACAAGCAGTCTGTCACAAGATGTGGGGTAATGTTAAGTAGATCATACTTATCGCGGCGTTATAAACGAGAGTTCAAAATCGAGACATTCTTGGCTTGACTTCGCGAACGAAGATTCTATAGGGCTTGCCCACGTCGTCTGCAGGCATTTTCGTGGGCGTTTCCTAAAGCCTGCGCGGTGGAGCTTTTTGGTGGAGTGCAGTGTGCGCAGTACTGGCCCCACTCTTTAAACCCTTGGTTCGTTTGCCATGGCCTAGCAAGCTGGGACGGTGGCATCGAGGTCCTCGGGTCGTAGGTTTTATATCAGACTGTCCTTGTCTTAGTCTCTGGCTCAAAAGCCTTCCCCGGAGACACGGGTGCTTTCATGTCAGGGTTTTCCTCCCTTAGCCTTTCCGCAGCCAAGCGGCCAAGCCTGCAAGGCAGCAGGGGATTCGTGGGGGCCGGGGTCGTCTATGTCCCGTGCAGATGTGAACATCTGCCCACTGCCCAGACGGTGACACTTACCAGAGGAGAAAAATCCAACGCCGGAACCCGGTATCGAACCTCGCACCTTTGGCATTGGAGGCAGACGCCTTAACCACTGCGCCACTTCCCCGAGACAGCAGTTGGAATAAAAGACTTCTTAAAAACATTCCTTTTGGCAAGTGGCATGTTGAAACGTCTGCCTGATGGTAGCATTTGAAACTGATCAGATAGTGGGTGACGAGGATCATTGACAATGCTAGCAGCTATCCTTCGGACAGCTCTATGGTACAGATCATCTACTGGGTACTGTCCTAGGCCAATGATCTTCTCAGCTGTTCTGACGATACGTGACAGTCTGCCCCTGTTTTTCATACTGAGGTTGCCATACCAAGCAGTGATGTTAAAAGTCTGTATGCTTTCGATCAGGCTTCTATCAACGGATTCTAAAACCCTGGAACTGACATCAAAACTTCTCAGTTTCCTGAGAAGGTACAGACGCTGGTTTGCTTTTTTCACAATCAGATCGGTGTTTCCAGTGAAGGACAGCCCACTATCCACGACTGTGCCAAGGTATTTAAATTCAGTGACCACCTCTACAGGTTGATTATTAATTGAGACAGGTACAAAAATGTCATTAACTTTCCTGCCATCAATGACGAGTTCCTTGTTTTCTGTACATTCATTTCCAGAAAACTGTCTTTGCACCATGACTCTAATACTGCTATCTGTGCAAAGTACTCAGCCAGACTGTCTTCTTTTTGGAGTAGGCGCACAAGGGCCATGTCGTCTGAGAACTATAAGAGACGAGAAGTGGCAGTGTGACAACGCATATGGTCTGTGTATATAGAAAACAATGTCGGAGAGAGGACACAACCTTGAGGGCAGCCTGAATTTAGCACCATTTGGTCAGAGAGACTCCCGTGTACATTTGCACGTTGTGGCCTGTCCTTCAAAAAGTCTCGCACCCACAGAATAATGTTTGTGTTCACATTAAAGTCCATCATACGCTGCAAAAGCACCAGTGGTTCAACAGTATTAAAAGCATTAGAAAAGTCAATAAAAAGAATTCTCACATGTGCTTTTGATTTCTCAAGATGTTGAAATACAAGATTGTACAGAGTAAGGCATGAATCCTCCACACCCCTATGTTTTTTGTAAGCAAATTGGAATGGATCCAGTAGTTCGGCAACATCATTTAACAGATGCCTCCTCACCACTTTTTCCATACATTTTGACAGAATAGAAGTCAATGCAACTGGACGGAAATCGTTGAATTCATGAGCGTTGGTTTTTTTAGGAATCGGAACAATGATTGATGATTTCCAAGCCGTAGGGACAGTATGATGATCAAGCAGGAACTGAAAGATAGTAGTGAAGATCTTCCCCAATTGACATGCACAGGTTTTCAATACTTTGGGTGATCGGGAAAGGTCAAGGGTCACGAGAGATGAGAAAATGCGTATAAAATGCCAATTTTGTGGAATGTTATTATCTATTTGCGTTTTGGCAAACATTTCAATAAAATGTGGCACAAAGGTAGCTGGTGATAAGACCTTTCTAATCGTACCAATTTAGTTGACCTCTCGCAGAGGCCAAGGGTCACGAGGTTTTGAAAAACGTGAGAAAATGAGTACATTTTGAGAAAGCAGACTTCTCTGGTGCAAACGCCACCTCTCTACTCGTATTATGATACCTAAAGTTGAAGGTCGCTAAGGTCAGACGTATAACCTGCTTTATCGTCCACGTGAGCCTTAAAGACTTTGCCATTTGTGTTTGTTTCTAGTGTTTTGTTTTTTTTTATTAACATCCATGTCGCTCGACGAAATGTCACGTCGACGAGTTGTCAGTTGGTCGAGTTGTCAGTTGGTCGAGTTGTCGGTTGGGCACTTGTGTAGTGGTTTGTGTGACTGAGCAGCGCTCTGCGGCATGCATGGAAGTCGTTATAGCTCATTCTACCCCAGACACACCACAGGAAGATAAGGATCGACCATGATAGTTCAAAGGTGATGCCAGAATAGCTTGGCGCCTATGGGCGCCAAGCTATTCTGGCATCACCCTTGAACTATCATGGTCGATCGGTGTCAGTCCTGCACTACAATGCAGTCTTCAGAGGACAAGGGCAAAATTCTGGGATTTCGGTGTTGGGGTAGAATAAGATAGGGGCCTCTTTGCACCAATACATGTTCTGTCATGTCTGAAAACTTGTCTCTTGTGTTTTTCTGTCTGAATGAAAGTGTCTTGTTATGGTATCTGTTTCCCACTGCCTGCCGATGTTGATTATGCAGCCTGACTTTTCAAGCACCAACATTACTGTGGTCTTGTTATGGTATCCATGTTTCCCACTGCCTACCGATGTTGATTATGCAGCCTGACTTTTCAAGCACCAACATTACTGTACGTAATGAAGCTGATATGTAATCTCTCTCTCTCTCTCTCTCTCTCTCTCTCTCTCTCTCTCTCTCTCTCTCTCTCTCTCTCTCTCTCTCTCTCTCTCTCTCTCTCTCTCTCTCTCTCTGTCTTCTCTGTGTGTCTCTCTCTCTCTCTTTCTCTCTCTCTCTCTCTCTCTCTCTCTCTCTTGGCTTGACTTCGCGAACGAAGATTTTATAGGAGTTGCCCACGACGTCTGGTTCGTTGCTGCGGAGGCCAATCCGGGACAGGCAGGTTCGACCGCAGTGGCTGCAGGGGGAGGTATGGCCAGGGTTCTGAGTTGCGGCATCTCTGTTTTTTCTCCTGAGCCGCTTGTCCTTAAGGCTAGCTCTGCGAGAGCCCTCAAAGGAGACAGCTGCCTTGTAAATGGTGGAGCGCCAGGTGTCACGGTCCGCAGCAAGCGAAGTCCACTGGTGGTGGTCGATTTGGCAGGCACTAAGTGACTTCTTGAGACAGTCTTTGTATCTCTTCTTTGGTGCCCCTCTGTCTCGGTGTCCAGTAGCAAGCTCGCCGAACAGGGTGATCTTTGGTAGGCGATGATCCTCCATCCTGGAGACATGCCCCGCCCAGCGGAGCTGTGTCCGCAGCAGCAAAGCCTCGATGCTCACAGTTTCAGCCTGTTCAAGGACCTCGACGTTGGTGACATAGTCACTCCAGTGAATGCCCAGGATGGTGCGCAGGCAGCGCTGGTGAAAGCGTTCGAGGAGTCGTAGTTGGCTGCGGTAGAGGGCCCAGGACTCGGAACCATACAGCAGGATGGTGAGGACCACATGTTTGTAATATGTAATAGAAACAAGTTAAAAACAAGAAAGACAAAACCTTAATGATTCACGTGTGCGACCAAACCACATTATAGGTGTGACCATTCCAACAGGTCACTGAAATAAACAAGCGTTCAAGTGTCTTAACATAACTTGTGTACCAGCGAAATCTGAGTTTTCTGAAGATGTATGCATACATTTGTCAACCCTCCGTGACCCTTGACCTTTATGAAGGATCGACTAAATTAGTATGCATAGAAAGATGTTATCATCAGCTACCTGTGTGCCAAATTTAATTTAAAAAAATAAATTTGGAAACTTTGAAAAAAAAGCTAAAATTCTGTCAGAAACTGTCATTATTAAAACACTTACCGACCTCATGTGACCTTGACCTTTCCGAGGGGTCATCCAAATTAGTATCCATAGAAATGCCTTACCATAAGGTATCTCAATACAAAGTTTGGGTTTGAATTTGAAAATAGTATTTGAGGAAAAACAGTTTTTGTCAAAATATGTCTCTTTTTTTTACCTATATCTGGACCCCTCATCACCTTTGCGAGGGGACCACTAAATTAGTATGCATTGAAAGGTCTTATTATCAGCTATCTTTGTGTCAAATCTCACTGAAAAGTTGGCAAAAACATTGATACAACTTCAAATTCTAACAAAAACTAGAATTTGTCACACATTTGCCGACCTCTTGTGACCCTTGACCTTTCAACAAGTGCTGTAGCACTTAGATTTTTTAAAATTTAGTTTTATACCGTGTTACGTAAATAGTGATTAATTTCTGGTAATCGGAACTGCGAAATATTACAGACTGTTTTGACATTGGCTGTGTGTTTGCCTTTGAGGGAGCACACTGAGAACTGTTTGACTACGGAAGTCACAGTGACCTTCTGGCCTTTAGCCAGTGAATTGTCTTTTTTTTTTCTTTTCTTTTTTCTTTGGTGGACTCCAAGTTCTCTTGGCACGAGAGACTTAACCGTACTCTGTGTGTGTGTGATCCCATTTTGAGATCATTGTGCATTTTTGTGTATGTGATCCCATTTTGAGATCATCGTGCATTTTTGTGTATGTGATCCCATTTTGAGATCATCGTGCATTTTTGTGTATGTGATCCCATTTTGAGATCATCGTGCATTTTTGTGTATGTGATCCCATTTTGAGATCATCGTGCATTTTTGTGTATGTGATCCCATTTTGAGATCATAGAGGTTTTTTACAGTGACTTGTTGACCTTAACGCGAACGAGAAGCGATGCCGAAAGCTTCAATTAGCGTACGATCACTTGGACTGAAAATCGGACACCTTAATATTTTTCACCTGTTTCACAAGGTCCCCGATATTCGTTTATTTTTAAATGAGCCATCGCACTTCCATCTCTTTGGTCTCACGGAATCACGTCTGGGCCCAAACATCAGTGATGCTAGCTTAATTATTCCTAACTTTTCTCTAATCCGGCGTGACCCAGGCTACCCTGGACACACTGGAATAGCTGCCGTCTACGTACATAGCTCTATTCGTAATATGGTACGCAGACGTGAAGACCTTGAGTCCAGAGAGCTGGAGTGTGTGTGGCTGGAGGTGAAAATACCGCATTCCTCTCCCATCCTTGTCGCCTTTATGTACAGAAATCCAGCTGCTACTGCTGACTGGTATGACGACTTTGTACAAGTGATGGATAAAGTGAACGACACCGGTAAAAATGTTCTCATTCTGGGAGACTTTAACATCGATATGCTGAAACCCAAGCCTACATGGCAATCAGCGATCACTCTTTTCGGGCTAAAGTAGATGATTAAATCTCCAACGCGAGTATCACGCTCTGCTGCCACCATCATCGACCCCATTTACACTAATAACCCAACAGCAATAGCGGAAACTAATGTTTCTTCATTAGCTGTCAGTGACCACTTTCCCATCGCCTGTACATGGTCGTGCAATCTGCCCGCAAAACTAAGTCGGGACCAGCAATCGTACATAACGTACAGATCGTTTAAAAAGCTTAATACGAATGCTTTCTTACATGATCTAAGCTATGCCGGATTTGATCAAGTGTATAACTGCACTGACCCTGATAATGCGCTCACTATATGGCTTGATCTGTTCCTCGGGGTGCTGAATAAACACGCGCCGCTAAGAAGGAAGCGAGTCCGACGCCGCGAGCCTCCCTCCTGGATAACGGAGGAAATCAAACAAACTATGGAGGCACGAAACACCGCTAAACGAGAAAAGAACTTCCCTGAGTTTAAACGTTTGCGCAACAAAGTTAAGTACTTAGTTCGAGAAGCTCAAAAGTCATTTGTTGAAAAGACAATTGAGAACGAAAAATCTCCTGCTTCTGTTTGGACTGCTTTGAATAGTACTCTAACAAGCAACACGCGCAGGCAGACTCATATCATTCCACACGAATTCTCTGCGGAAAGCATAAACAATTGCTTTCTCTCAGCTCCAGAACAGCTACTTACTTCCAACATCCCTGATCCGTCAGCGTATGTAATATCTATCGGATCAACTGTTCATGTTTTGCCAGGAACGATTATCGTCCGATGATACGTTTGGTATCCCCTTTATCGCTGTTCACGAAGTCGGGCGTGATATAACGTGCCTTAAGAACAAGACGGTACAAATGGGTATATACTCCACATATCACTGCCTTATATTGTTGAACCCCTCACTTACATTTTTAACTTGTGCATACAGTACAATACTTTTCCTGTGGCGTTTAAAAAAGCAAAAGTTGTTCCTATACCCAAGACCAAAACTACTGATGTAAATAACCTTCGTCCCATTTCTCTTCTGTCTGTTTTATCAAAGCCACTTGAGAAGCATATTCTAAAGCATCTCCTCCAGTACCTCGAAGAGTGGTCCTTGTTAAATAAGTTCCAGTCCGGGTTTAGACCTAAACACTCATGCCACTCAGCATTAGTACGTATGGTTGATTCATGGCTAGATAACATCAACAATAACAAAATGACTGGCACGGTATTTTTGGAACTGAAAAAAGCGTTCGATCTGATAAATCATGAAATCTTGCTGAGGAAACTTAATGTTTATTTCAACAACAACAGCCCGTCAGCCCTTTCATTCTTTAACTCTTATCTTTCTGCGAGAACTCAAGCTGTCTATGTAAATGACAACTATTCCACAGAGGGTAGGGTAGAGCTTGGTGTTCCTCAGGGTTCGGTTCTGGGCCCATTGTTATTATGTATCTTTATTAATGATCTACCACTACACATCACATGTGCTAGTGCTGAGTGTGACATGTTTGCTGACGATTCGACGCTACTGACATGCATCTGGTAAAACTGTAGCTGACATAACCAACAGCCTCCAGCAGAGCCTACAAGAAGTCTCTGAATGGTGCAGTAGAAATAGAACGATAGTCAATCCAACTAAAACAAAAAGCATGCTAGTCACAACACGTCAGAAACATCAGCTGCAACCCGCGCCTCTAAACCTCTCATTTGAAGCTGTCCCCATAGAGCAAGTACAGCAGCACCGTTTACTAGGGGTGATTGTAGATAACCAATTTAGTTGGCAGCCTCATCTCATACACATCGGAAAGACAATTTCAAAGAAATTATTTTTACTGTCTAAACTGAAAGCGGTCATTAATCTGAACATGCGTAAACTATTTTTCAATGGATACATCAAGCCCCACATTGATTATGCCTCAACAGTATGGGATGGCTGCAGCGAGGTCCAGTTCAAGAAAATAAATTCGCTATACAGGAGAGCAGCCAAACTAATTATTCCTAGCTCATCTCTACCCACTGAGGCGAGGCTCGAGGCAGCTGGACTCCTTCCTCTTGACAAACACTTAGTATTTAACAAGTGCGTACTAGTGCACAAAGCTCTTAACGGTAAGGCCCCCGGCTACTTATGGGAACTCTTTACTCTTACTGAGAAGAGATACAGCACCTCTCGGAGCAACCTGAGCATAAAACGGCCCCGCATTGATTTGTATAAATCCAGTTTGTCATACTCAGGTGGTTTCCTGTGGAATTCTCTTCCTCTGCATCTACAACAAGTTAATTCCCTAGCTGCGTTTAAAGCAAAACTGTACAAGCACTTATCCAAGGCAACGTAAATTTAATTATCTCGTGTTGTCTAAACATAATATATTTTACTCCCCAATTTATGTTTATGCAACTATTATTTTTTATCATACCATTTGCGCTCACGTGCCGTTTGTGGGGCTGCTTCCCGTATAGACCTGGTCAAGGGATACAGTGCTGGTGCACAGTTTATTCAAACGATGTGCTTAGCATGTCATTCGAGTGAAAGTATACTTGTGGCGTGCCCCCCGGGTGGGAGTGTCTGTGGAGGGCTCCTGCAAACGGATATTATGACACGTGCAAACATCTTCGTATGGGTACCTGCGTGTTTTGCTAAATCATTGTTGCTGTTTGAAGTGTTGTTGTAATTCGCATTACTTTCGATGTTGTTTGTGAGTGTAATCAGTGTAGCTTTGCCTGTTATTATATGTCAGTAAATGTAGCATGGACAGATTGGAAGAAAGGCCTGTGCGCCTAATATCTCAATCCTTGATAAATAAAGTTTCAGTCAGTCAGTCTCTCTCTCTCTCTCTCTCTCTCTCTCTCTCTCTCTCTCTCTCTCTCTCTCTCTCTCTCTCTCTCTCTCTCTCTCGCGCGCGCGCGCGCACGCACGCGGCACTAACAGGCACACACACATCGACGCGCTTTCTGAAGGAGCATGCAGGTGACCCGTGTACTTAGTATATCATGTAGCTAGGTAAAGTCAACTTGCTTTCACATAAATTGTAGCAAGACTGAAATTGTGCCGTGAAGTTCTAGTTTTGTCACCATTTTCTCAAGCCTATGAAGCGAAAGTGAAAACTCATATCACGTAAAATATAACATTACGTAAAAACTAAAAATTTACGTCATGACAAATGACGTTTGACAAATCAATGACGCGAATGTCCTGCGCCACTTATAGAACTCACTGACGCATTGGCTGATCTGCGAGACTTTTTCAATAGGAGATAATTCAACATCAGAATCAGGTCAAAGACAAAATGTAGAGACCATTGACAGCGAGGACAGCTCTCATATAGAAGGGACTTTGTGGGTTATGGTTCATCCCATCTTGTTTTTTCTCTGCCATGATTAGCAATCGTCACTTATCCCCCATCCCCGTTTAAATCCATAGGTAGTGTAACAGCTGTCATTGCCCCCAATAACCTCACAAACCCAGATAGGTGAGGCTAGCGCTGGCAGAATTGTATGCAAACCAAGGGGAATCACAGCGCTGGACAGACAACAGTTAGATCCCCTGCCCCCGCCTATCAGGCACCCAATCGCCATTGGCGATTGGGTGCCTGATAGGCGGGGGCAGGGGATCTAACTGTTGTCTGTCCAGCGCTGTGATTCCCCAATAACCTGCCCGTCTGTGCTGTCCATTATCATTCCGGTTACCGTGGACGTTAAGCCCCGAACAAAGCAACCAACCAACCAGTTCCTCCATCACCGTAGTTGCAAAGTAGACCTCAATATAAAACAGACAGATAGACGATTTGGGTGCCTTCTGATCTAAGTGGTGAAATTTAACAAAAACAGTTTTAACTAATATATTTCCAAAGAGATCATTTGATCACCCACCTACTCTTGCTATTCTAAAATTGAAAGTATAATTTAATATTAGAGGCTCAGTATTGAAACTCACATTACGCAAGCCATTTCTGTTTTTTTTGTATGATCGTGCCATTAATTAGTTTAGTGGACACTAGCATGAACTTTTATGGTTTCCTGATTTTCATGTGTAATCATAAATTTGGTCAAAGAAAAGGAACAAGAATACACGTAGAGTGTAGCGCACGCCGGAACACGGATTTCACTATCAAGGTCATATCCTATATGTGTGCCTTCAGCTTTTTTCACTTATAAAGCCTATTCAGAAGTGGCAAATAATCTAGATTTGAAGAGTAAAGACAGAAATCTGTTTCACAGTAAGTATTTCATCTGATTTATTACTGTTTGGTCCATTTTAGCTCGCCGCCGGTAAAGTTACAGTACCTGCCCCCCTCCTGTAGAAAAGTGACCCTTCCCCTACCAATAGGTAAGCCTACTGGCGGTCCATACCGGGCCGATAGCGTTATCGGGCCGGTAAAATCGCTAACGAGGCGATAAAATCCTTACCGTGTCGTTAACGATGCCGAGCCGGTAAGATTGGACTGGTAAACTACTAGCCAGTAAGGCTACCGGCAGTCCATGAATAGCAAGTTTGTAAAGTCTTACCGAGCCGCGGGTAGCACTATCATCGGGTCGGTAAGGGCCCTATCGTCTGCCCATGAATTCCGGCCCTGGAGACGTTTCCAAAACAGTCTCTTCCTGCAAGTCAGAATGCTTAAATTATAACCAGTCAATTGTCTTTCAGTGCTTGCATTATCGATGTTTTTAATGCAGCGCTTGTAGCTCCCGGCCAGTCATTGTGAAGGAACATTAAGTCGCACCAGTTGTCTCCCTCGATACGGCGCTGTAGCCAGTCGACGGGCAGAGCCGGGGGCGTGTGTGTGTGTGTGTGCGTGCGTGCGTGCGTGCGTGCGTGTGTGTGTGTGTGTGTGTGTGTGTGTGTGTGTGTGTGTGTGTGTGTGTGTGTGTGTGTGTGTGTGTGTGTGCGTGCGCGATGTTATATTAATTTAATTCAAAGTTCTTTTAGGCTGTACACACATCTGATCTGATTTAGTCGTCAGTTTTCTACGGTATTGAATTATTTATGCATGTATTTTTTTCATAACGGTTGTGAGTGTGTGTGTTCAGCACCGGATCAGGACACAGTCCTAATTGGCATTATCAATATGCTAAATAAACATATCTTGAATCTTGAATTTTCCACTGTAAGCATTTTCAGCCGACGTCTCTTTCAGTCAAAAAAAAAGCCTTTTTTTCTGGATCGGTGAAGTATTTTGACTTTGACTTTTATTGTTCCTAGATTTAACTTGAATCTGATGACGGCTGCAGGACTCTTTGCTCTCCACTGTGACGTGCGCTTCATGTTCCTCGGCGATCAAGGTAGAACTTTACTGACATCAGACATCGAGGGATTTGCCAGTTCTTACAGCAAGGGTTTACAGGACCCAAACCCTCCGTTCCCCTTCACCGTCGGGCAGCAGTTTGATATGAAGATTAAAACTGTCGCTGACAAGGTGTGGGCGGTACGTGTAGCCCGTTCTTGGATGTCCATGTATGTGAAGATGTTCATTTTTTAAAAAAAATTCGGTCCGAAGTTTGTGCACATTTAGTGCTGATTTCAGTGTGTTTTCATCCCTGCGTCATACGACCAATAACTTTAGCTCAAACCGTACCATGTGACCGAGCTACCAAAAGTCCGCCATTAGTCGCTACTGACAAGGCTTTTTGTAGCTCGGTCACATGGTACGGTTCGCGGGACTAATGGCGGACTTTTTGTAGTCCTCTTTCTGACGCGTCATGGATGCCAGTTTTGTTCTATAAAAAGATCAGCAAAACGTTCCAAAGTACAAAGTTACTTAGTGTTGTTCGAAACAACAGTCACACTACTGGAGACGGCAACGTCATGAAAGATTTTAAATTACGTCGTAAGTCTATTATGTATATATGCATATTCCTTAGACGTCAGTCATGTCTGGCGTGATCCAAGTCGGAAGATTTCTTCTTGATTTCTTTTACGAAGATAGCGAAGGAATGAAAACAAATACGTTATTGGTAGCAGGGGCTTGCTGCACGGACCCTTTTAGGCCTTCGGGAGGTCAAATGAACCCGACCCCGAAGGCCTTCGGGGTACAATGGTTCCTTTGACCTCCCGAAGGCCTACAAGGGTCCGTGCAGCAAACACCTGCTACCAATAACTTATATTATACCACTCGCAAGGTATTTTCTGGGGTGGATTACCGATGTTCGATCTACCCAAGCAACAAACAAGATGGGATGAACCATAAGCCACAAAGGCTCTTTTATATGAGAGCCATAACCCACGAAGTCCCTTTTATAAGCGACCGGTCCTCGCTTGTCAAGGGTCTCTACCTGTTGTCTTTGACCTGATTCTAATGTTGAAATACTCCTATTGAAAAAGCTTAGCAGATCTGCCAATGCGTCAGTGAGCTCTATAAGTGGCACAGTGCGGCGGCACGCGTCATTGTTTTGAAAAACGTCATTCGTCATGACGTAATATGAGTTTCACTTTGCCTTCTAGACTTGAGGAAAATGGTGACAAAACTAGAATTTCATGGTATATTTCAGTCTTGCTATAATGTGTGTGAAGTGAGGTTGACTTTACTTAGATACGTGATATTCTACTGTACATGCGCATACTCTTCTGACAGCGCGTCGATGTGTGCGTATGTGTGTGTGCGTGTGTGTGTGTGCGTGTGTGTGTGTGTGCGTGTGTGTGAGTGTGTGTGTGTGAGTGTGTGTGTGTGTGCGCGCGCGCGTGTGTGTATGTGTGTGTGTGTGTGCGTGTGTGTGTGTGTGTGCGTGTGTGTGTGTGTGTGTGTGTGTGCGCGCGCGCGAGTGCGTGCGTGTGTGTGTGTGTGTGTGTGAGTGTGTGTGTGTGTGCGCGCGCGCGTGCGTGCGTGTGTGTGTGTGTGTGTGTGTGTGTGTGTGTGTGTGTGTGTGTGTGTGTGTGTGTGTGTGTGTGTGTGTGTGTGTGTGTGTGTGTAAACAATATGTCATATCTAGAATAGTGCGTCGAAGTCTACGTGGTGACGAAATGTCTGCTTTCACGTCACCAGAAGTCTAGGTTTTTTACAGTTTAGATTTTTTATACATTGAATTAATTGTTACTGAAAAAGTTCAAAAGATACAAAGCTCACGAACTCACCCGATGTCTTTATCCGATTTAGCTATAATTACGGACTCTAATGTGGCACAACCGACTTTCTTTTAACCCTTCAGTGAGATAACTGACCAATTTTAATGTGCTCGGAGGCTGTTTTAGACACCCTTGAAAAAAGCACTTCCCCAAACTTCAAGCTTGTACGATCGGAGATTCTCGTGTCATTTACATACATACGCTCGCTCTCTCTCTCTCTCTCTCTCTCTCTCTCTCTCTCTCTCTCTCTCTCTCTCTCTCTCTCTCTCAAACACACACACACACACACACCATCACACACACCATCACACACGCCAAAACATGAAACATGCGTGAAAAGCACGAAAAGTACGTGATGCAGCGAGATTAGCGTAACTAGACATGACGTAATTTTTATCTGGTTACTTTAGTTGAGAGATTTTAAGACCTGCTCGCCTATGTCGTCATGGGCATTCTTTTAAATTCGGCTTCACCGCGACCCATCCTTAAAAAAATCTTTTCCGCTACAAATAGAAGAGACTTAAAAAGTGGACCGACGACCGCACATGAGCACTTGCTAAAGTAAAAGTGTGCATATGGAAATGACGCATGTATGCAGCAGGGAAGTGCGTCGCTTCTCAACTGTAAACTTAGAGTCTGACGTCAGGAAAATGCTTCTTTCGTCTCAGTAATACTAAAGCAGTGGCGGCATCTTGCGAAAGACAGCTGCTTTGTGCAAGTGTGTACAGTGATGTGGAAATTCGTGGCAGAAACATGCTAGAGAATGGTTTTCTGAGAATTGTCGGATGATGATTATCGAGATGATTATCGGGTTTATTGAAGCACAATTGTAATTTTAGAGGCGTCAGACATCAACATGCCGCGGAGTGAGTCCCCTTTGAAGGCTGTTTCGGTCACATTTCAGCACACAAAAGTAGTAATGAGGCATGTTGTATAAACTGCTTGGGCGATAGGGATGTCGTGGATAACAGACATATTCGGTTCACCTCGTAGTCTACACTATTTTGTGGAGCCGGCATGCTCGGTGAACCTGGCACTCCGGGCTCCAGCAGAAACACGCTCGGTGAACCTGGCACTCCGGGCTCCAGCAGATAACACACTCGGTAAACCTGGCACTTAGGGCTCCAGCAGATAACACACTCGGTGAACCTGGTGAACCTGGCACTCCGGGATCCAGCAGATAACACACTCGGTGAACCTGGTGAACCTGGCACTCTGGGCTCCAGCAGATAACACACTCAGTAAACCTGGTGAACATGGCACTCCGGGCTCCAGCAAATAACACACTCGGTGAACCTGGCACTCCGGGCTCCAGCATATAACACGCTCGGTGAACCTGGCACTGCGGGCTCCAGCAGATAACACGCTCGGTGAACCTGGCACTCCGGGCTCCAGCAAATAACACACTCGGTGAACCTGGCACTCCGGGCTCCAGCATATAACACGCTCGGTGAACCTGGCACTGCGGGCTCCAGCAGATAACACGCTCGGTGAACCTGGCACTCCGGGCTCCAGCAGATAACACACTCGGTGAACCTGGCACTCCGGGCTCCAGCAGACAACACGCTCGGTGAACCTGGCACTCCGGGCTCCAGCAGATAACACGCTCGGTGAACCTGGCACTGCGGGCTCCAGCAGATAACACGCTCGGTGAACCTGGCACTCCGGGCTCCAGCAGATAACACACTCGGTGAACCTGGCACTCCGGGCTCCAGCAGACAACACGCTCGGTGAACCTGGCACTCCGGGCTCCAGCAGATAACACGCTCGGTGAACCTGGCACTGCGGGCTCCAGCAGATAACACATTCGGTGAACCTGGCACTGCGGGCTCCAGCAGATAACACACTCGGTGAACCTGGCACTCCGGGCTCCAGCAGACAACACGCTCGGTGAACCTGGCACTGCGGGCTCCAGCAGACAACACGCTCGGTGAACCTGGCACTGCGGGCTCCAGCAGATAACACGCTCGGTGAACCTGACACTGCGGGCTCCAGCAGATAACACATTCGGTGAACCTGGCACTGCGGGCTCCAGCAGATAACACGCTCGGTGAACCTGGCTCTGCGGGCTCCAGCAGACAACACACTCGGTGAACACTGTTTCCACTCGAACGCTACTGTCTAGGCTCTATGTTGTTCAATCAACGCGTGATCCATTCACTTCCTACTTCTGTCAGTGATCCATTGGCAATACAAATGGTTACAATACACCCATTCGGAGTTGCGACTGCGCATGCGCTATCGCTGTAACAAACAAGCATTCTGGGATAAATGTGCGTCAGCCGGCACTGAACGCAAAGAGAACCTCGCCGTCCAGAGAGAACCACGCCGTCCAAAGAGAACCTCGCCGTCCAAAGAGAACCTCGCCGTCCAAAGAGAACCGCCGTCCAGAGAGAACCACGCCGTCCAAAGAGAACCACGCCGTCCAAAGAGAACCACGCCGTCCAGAGAGAACCACGCTGTCCAGAGAGAACCAGGCCGTCCAAAGAGAACCAGGCCGTCCAAAGAGAACCACACGTCCAAAGAGAACCTCGCCGTCCAAAGAGAACCTCGCCGTCCAAAGAGAACCGCGCCGTCCAAAGAGCAAGGACGCAAATTGCTTTCAGCAAAGAGGCATAGAGCCTCATGCACCCCTGCAATTGCGAGGCCTCAGTCGTGAGGATCCGTACCCTTTGCACCTGGACGGTGTTCAATTGTTCTCGGCAGTAAAGGAGCTAGACGCTAGTTGTTGTTGGTCCTCCGGTCCAAAGGCGTGGCATAACATGGCATGAACGTTGTCTGTCGCAGGTGTACGTGAATGGCAAGCTGTACGGCACCAGCAACCCTCTCCCCGCCTCCGTGACTAAGGTCAGCCATGTGGCGATGTTCGATTCCCCTTTGAAAGTAGCTGTGCTGGACCTGCTCTGCGGTTAACAGCCTGTTAACCCGATTGCTGCCAGCGGACGCGACGTGCGCGCCTGCCGGACGAGACTACCGCGGCACACAGACCGAGCTTAGCGTGAAGGATACGGTGTAGCTGGTACTCGACAACAGACACAAACAGCACGGGACTAACAAGAGACATAAACCCTCATGAGCCCCCGCAGTCGCGGGGGCTCATGAGGGTTTATGTCTCTTGCAGACGGATGTCCTTCCATTTTCCCCCCGGCAGTTAAGGGGTTACAGCGACCTCGCTGTGGGGCGGGGTTCAAGGTGGATGGGTTACCACACATACAGATGATGGAAACGGCTTTTTTTTTTTTTTTTTTTTTTTTTTTTTTTTAATGACCCCATGCAGAGTTGCTGAGTCTAGAGACTGCTAAGAACCCGCCCGACCCACGGTCCCACGTATATTTTGGAGATAATGTGATTTGTTTCCGCCACCTGTTTCTCGGAACCACCACCCGCCCACCCACCCCTCCAAAACAAACAGCCAATTCACGGAACACATTCAAAATGCGTTAAACAAAGTGTGTTTTGAGCTAATTACTGTTTTCATTACAATATCCAAAGTTTATTGTGAGCTAATTACTGCTTTCATTACTATATCCAAAGTTTATTGTGAGCTAATTAATGTTTTCATTACTATATCCAAAGTTTATTGTGAGCTAATTAATGTTTTCATTACTATATCCAAAGTTTGTTGTGAGCTAATTAATGTTTTCTTTACTACATACAAAGTTGGTTGTGAGCTAATTAATGTTTTCGTTACTCCATAGAAAGTGTGTTGTCAGCTAATTAATGTTTCATTACTACATACACAGTGTGTTGTCAGCTAATTAATGTTTCATTACTACATACAAAGTGTGTGTTGTCAGCTAATTAATGTTTCATTACTACATACAAAGTGTGTTGTGAGCTAATTAATGTTTCATTACTACATACAAAGTGTGTGTTGTCAGCTAATTAATGTTTCATTACTACATACAAAGTGTGTTGTCAGCTAATTAATGTTTCCGTTGCTACATACAGAGCGCAATGTTAGCTAATTAATGTTTCCGTTACCATATTCAAATATACCATATTCGGGCTCAGGACACATTCCTTCTGGATTAAAAAAAAAAAAAAAAAAAAAAAAAAAAAAAAAAAAAAAGAAGCGACTGATCTCTATATTTCTCTATTTTGAAATATTACCCGAAATATTAATAAATTGTGTTGTAACTGTCTTTTCTAAGCGCGTTTCTTTCTCCGTTGGGTGCTTCTCTGCATTTTTCACGCTTGCCAGTCACCTTTTTGGTCTGGATTCCAACCTTGTCCAGTTTTTCTGTCCGCCTGTGTGCATGTAACCCTTTTAGCCCCAACACCCTACAGGAGATTGATTGACCATGATAATTCAAGGGTAGTGCCAGGGATTAGCTTGGCGCCTGAAGGCGCCAAGCTAATCCGGCACTACCCTTGAATTCTAATAATAATACATAGTATTTATATGGCGCATTTCTCATATTTATAATATAACTCAATGCGCAGGACATAGCCGCGAACTGAACCCAACAAGCACGCTCACATGAATCACGCGCATTCCCTCACACACCGTACATAAACAAAGAACATTCACGTGGTACTAAGGGCAAGCTCAAGCGAGCTACTGAAATCATGGTCAATCCACCTCCTGCAGCTGGTACACGGTCGTTAAGTCACACTTCCAAAATTTGGGAAATGCGCCCATGGGGCTAAAACTGAAAAATACAGGTTGATTGATTTACATTGCTTAACGTCCCGACAGCAACAAGGCTTTCTCAGGACGTGCCTGCACTGCTTGTGAAAAAACAAAAACAAAAAAAAAACAGAATATTGAATGTATGTCGCCAGCCGGTCCACTACGTTAAACAAACCTACAACATGGGGCCTAAATAAAGCTAAAACCATTTGGCATCCAATATCAAGAGCTACAGGCAGCGCAGACAGTAGGGAGAGTTTTAAAAAGGCAAATACAGGTGAATGGACAAAGGGTAGACAGAAACACATGCCCCAGAATAGAGAGAAAAACTCACCCTGTGGGGCTGACCAGGGTGACCCTGGGAACTAAAAAGTACCTAACCCCACCCAAGTCCCCCAGGGTAGACCCGGGTGGGGGGGAAAATACAGGTAGATTGTGAAGAGGAATATTGTACGATAACGTAGTTTCACATGATCGCTTGTGCAAACTGTTTTCAGTCATTGGAAAATGTTGTTTTTTTTTTAAAATGAAATACCTCTCTCTCTCTCTCTCTGTGACAAAAATGGCACAGAATTGAATTTTACCTTGTAACGCTGGATTCACATCTAAAAAATAACAACTGTGTTGTGATTTACATTTGCACGTGTGTGCCTTTGCTTACATCTTATTAAAGCATCAGCAACAAGTTTGTTTCTATTTAATAATTATTGAATAATTAGTGGTGACATTGTTTGTGCGCGCGCACACACACACACACACACAAAGAACACAGATGAACAAAGTATAGCAAGTTGACAACTTTATGGCGTCTTGAACATGCGACCAGAAAAAGAAAAGAAAAAAAAACGGTATTCACTGCAAAAACTGCAGCTGGTTCGTACTGGCACACGCCGATAGCCCAGCAAATTTATGTGAAAAAGTAAAATAAGTGTAATCGGCCCAGGGACTAACCATGCCCCATAACCCATGGCCATCGAGACTCAGACATAAATTCTCATGAGCCCCTGCCTCCGCAGTACTGTACTGGTGCATCCGCAGGGGCTCATGAGAATTGATGTCTCTCGCAGACTGACCAGGCTGGCAAAATGACTGGCTGAACAGCTTTCTGGGGGTTTGAAGAAGCCGATTCAATCTCTAGGACTGAAGATTGTCACCGTTGAGGTAACCTCACGCTTGACATACAGTATCTGACAGGTAGTGCCTGATCAAGCTAATCAGACTACAGAAGCTGAATGACACTCCACTGCCAATCGAGCATAATAACAGAAGAAACTCTCCTGTGCAAAGGTTGATTGATTGTACATTGCTTAACGTCCCGACAGCAACAAGGCTTTCTCAGGACGTGCCTGCACTGCTTGTGAAAAAAAAAACTAAAGAGAACATTGAATGTATGTCGCCAGCCGGTCAAATACATGAAATAAACCTAACACATGGGGCCTAAATAAATTGATTGATTGATTGATTGTACATTGCTTAACGTCCCGACAGCAACAAGGCTTTCTCAGGACGTGCCTGCACTGCTTGTGAAAAAAAACCAACTAAACAGAACATTGAATGTATGTCGCCAGCCGGTCAAATACATTAAATAAACCTAACACATGGGGCCTAAATAAAGCTGAGACCATTTAGCAACACACATCCAATATCAAGAGCTACAGGCAGTGCAGACAGTAGGGAGAGTTTTAAAAAGGCAAATACAGGTGAATGGACCTCGGGTAGACAGAAACACATGCCCCAGAATAGAGAGAAAAACTCACCCTGTGGGGCTGACCAGGGTGACCCTGGGAACTAAAAAGTACCTAACCCCACCCAAGTCCCCCAGGGCAGACCCGGGTGGGGTGGGCCTAAATAAAGCTAAGACCATTTAGCAACACACATCCAATATCAAGAGCTACAGGCAGTGCAGACAGTAGGGAGAGTTTTAAAAAGGCAAATACAGGTGAATGGACAAAGGGTAGACAGAAACACATGCCCCAGAATAGAGAGAAAAACCCACCCTGTGGGGCTGACCAGGGTGACCCTGGGAACTAAAAAATACCTAACCCCACCCAAGTCCCCCAGGGCAGACCCGGGTGGGGGCTGTGCAAAGGAGAAGAAGGTCTTCCATTTTATGACATTCAAACTTCTAACACACCCATTCGGAGTTACGACTGCGCATGCGCTATCGTTGTACCAAACAAACATTCTGGGATAGATGTGCGTGCGGCATGTCTTTTAGTTTTATGAGAAACCCTGGACACAACCAACGTGGTGTTTCACTCTCGTGTTACGGTGACAAAAATGGGCGAATCCGACTTTTGAGCCCATGTTTTGCTTCCAACGCGTTCTAATGGGACAGAACGCGCTAAATATCGTTTTCGATCGATTTATTTACACAGGATCAGCAAAAAAATAAAAGCAACTTGAAAAAGGAGGTGAAATCAGCGATGTCATCAGCACTGGGGAATGATGCAGCAGGTAGTAAAGCTGAATGCCCTAGTTTTCCGAAAGTGTTTTGAAAACACGGGCCCTCCGAATCTGTTTGGTACAACACCCGCCCCAGCATGCAGTACCTGTCTGAGATTCCGAATGGGTGTATTGAAATCATTCCGCCCCGACATGCCACAGCAAGACATGGATCGAGCATGATGGCTCAAGGATGGTGCCAGAATAGCTTGGCGCCCATAGGCGCCAAGCTATTCCGGCACCATCCTTGAACTATCAGGCAGGATCTGTCGATAAAATTGTAATAGTCATTTCGGTCCTGGAACAGCATGTGTGAAGTCAGCCCTTTTGTCTAGCATCCGTGTAGGACGTACTAAGAATATTTCAGAATATATTGTGGTCTACCAATTATATATACCAATATATTGTGGTCTACTGACTGCTGTAGGTCGCTTCAACAAAACCAGCTCTGAACTACAGCAAAACCTGTCTTGAGCGACCGCCCCCATGAGAGGTCACCTGTTGTCAAAGACTCGCTCAGAGAGAGCACCTGTCTACCGAGACCACCATTGTTCTTGTGAAAAGAGGATTGCTGAAAGAACAGGTTTTCTTGAGTTGCACCAATAAACATAAAATCGTTGGTAAGGTATACAGTGTCTGCTTACATAAAAATCCACTCTAATTTAGCCCCTGACGCCCTACAGCAGGAGATGGATCGACCGTGATAATTCAAGGGTAGCGCCAGATTAGCTTGGCGCCGTCAATGACTATTACAATTTTATCGACAGATCGAGCAACTGGAACACGGTCGCATTGTTGACACCTCCAGAATCTAGAAAGCGCGGCTGTGGGGTTATGTAGGTCAATGGACAGGCGATGGTCGTTCTTTTTCTTACCAGGCTAAATGCACCGTAACAAATGTCCACACATGAACAGATTCAAACCTATCAAAGCAGTGAGGACCAAATATGTTTTTTACGACCCTACAATAAGCCATTTATTTATTATTTATTGATGTATTAACCCATTCTACCCCAGACACACTACCTACAAGGTAAGGGTCGACCATGGTAGTTCAAGGGTGATGCCAGAATAGATTGGCGCCGATGGGCGCCAAGCTAAGTCTGGCATCACCCTTGAACTGTCATGGTCGGCCTGTGAGCTGCACTGCAATGCAGTCTTCAGAGGACAAGTGCAAAATTTTGGGATTTCGGTGTTCAGGTTAAGCCGAGTGGAGTCCTGGAGCCAAAATTTCTTCTGGGAGCCCGGTTCTTAACCCGTTTGACACCACGGCCACATTCCGCAACTTCTGGGGGTGTCACCTAGAGACTACGTGACAGGTGCGTGAGATGGATCGACCATGATAATTCAAGGTGTAGTGCCAGGTTAACGGGGCCAAGCTAATCTGGCGCTACCCTTGAATTAACATGGTCTAACCACCTCCTGCTGTCGTGTGTCAGGGCTTAACCCTTATCATTCGGAATACACCAGTGTGTGAAATAAGTGTGTCTAGAATAGTTCAAGGGTAGTGCCAGAATAGCTTGGCGCCAAGCTATTCCGGCACCACCCGTGAACTAAAGCCATTGGTCTATAGCCTTATCTGTAAGTACTATAATATAGCTTGCATATGGCAGTGGACAAATTTGAAGCTTTCAGCCTCAGTATGGTACGGGTTAAACTGGCATTTTTTCTGTTGTAAAATCTGCATTGGCCATTGGGGGTCCCAGAAACATGACTCTGACTCGCCCCGCTAAAAAAACTCTTCCCATTATCTTCAACTGAGGAATGCTTCTTTTTAAAATAGTTTCTACATCAGATAGGCAGATAAAAAACCTACTTAGTCTTGTGTTGCGGCAAAAAAAAAGGCCCCCCCCCAAAAAAAAACAACAACAATAACAACAAAATGGAAAATTGTGACAAATTGCTGCCACCACACGGGGGACTGTGCAAAAAGAAAAAACTGTGAAATGTCAGTCCATGGACTAAGTATGTGACTGGCCCATGATCCACGGCCAGCAAAGGCATCAATTCTCATGAACCCCTGTATCCGCAGTACTGTGCTGGTGCATCTGCAGGGGCTCGTGAGAATGTATGCCTCTTGCAGAAGAACAGGCGGGCTGAAGGACTGTGTCCTGCCTGAACCAAAACGCTCAAGTCTTGGCCGTGTGGAATTTGAAAAAAACAAACAAAAAAAACCAAAAAAAAAAAACCCGAGTCTGCGTCCTGGACTGAAGACTGTCATCCATGGTTAACCCTTATCATTCGGAATACACCAGTGTGTGAAATATGTTTGACTAAAAATCGGGGGTTCTTTCTCCGGGTACTCCGGTTCTTCCACCCCCCCCCCCCCCACCCACCACACTTTGGTACCGGTTTCAGGCCACTTTACAAATTTCAAATACAAGCGATAAAAAATCTCTGTAACTTCAGTAGCTGAACTGGCCCTTCGTCTGTCTTGTACTGTGTTCGTCTTTTACGTGAGTGTGCGTGTTGGGTTTCAGCTCGCGGTGCTTTGAGTCGATTTGCCCAAAAATTGAGAAAAAGCGCCTATATAATACCGGTATTATTATTATTAAAATAGTTCAAAGGCGGTGCCAGAATAGCTTGGCGCCTCTAGGCGCCAAGCTATTCTGGCACCACCCTTGAACTAAAAGCCATCGGTCTATATCCTTATCTGTAAGTACTGCAATGTAGCTTGCACATATATGGCAGTGTACAAATTTGAAGCTTTAGCCTCGGTATGACGTGGGTTAAGGCATCACAACAGTTCTCTCACCCTGCACAAGCAGTACCACCAGAAACAGGCATGCATTCCTTCACATCAACCCCCTTCAATGGACACACACAAATCGTTCAATCACCGTCAAAAAGCCCCAGTCGTACGAGGAACATAAGACACCAAGCGTTGTCAGCGACAGACATAGATCACCGTGAGCCCCTGCAACTGCCGGGCCTCATCAACATCTATGTCTTGAAGATGAATCCCGGGTTTTTTTGGGGTCGGCAGTGATGGGTATATCTTCGACTTGCACAGTAATTGGAAATAAACTTGAGATATGTCGAAAACATAAACACTCGGGGTTTGTACAAGACTACAGTGGTACTAGTAGCCATGAGCCCGAATGGGAGATACATAATGAACATGCATGTAAAAATATTTAAAAAAATTAATGGAACTTCAAGGCTGTCAACAGTGCCATAAGAAAAATGACAATAAAAAATACATGTATTTGGGTTTCAGTCACATTTTGGGGTGTTTTTTTAATGATTGTATTAACCCGTCTGCACGAAGGCATGGGTGTTCTGGCACCCAGGGTGTATGGAATGTTGTGGTCCCATATAAAAAGTATGCATGGGTGTTTTTACACCTCAATCACATAAGGAGTTTCACTAGATAAATCAATACGGGTGAGAGTACACCCACATCCAGGCATATAATCAATGTGAAGTCAAGAAAAATGCATAGCAAAGGTCAGAATGCACATCAGTATTTACCGGTAGTTTATATAACCCCACGGTGGCATTTCCAAAAGTTTGGAGGTATCACATGAGTGTACCAGCCCCAGGAGATGGGTCGACCATGATAATTCAAGGCTAGTGCCAGATTAGCTTGGCGCCTGAAGGCGCCAAGCTAAAGCTAATCTGGCGCTAGCCTTGAATTATCATGGTCGATCCATCTCCCGCTGTAGTGCGTTGGGGCTGAGGGGGTTTAGTCCGGAGGATGAAATTATCAGCTTCTGGAAATCTGTATCCTCTGCCGCTTACATCATAGTTACATGATAGTTCAAGGGTGATGTCAGCATAGCTTGGCGCCTACAGGCGCCAAGCTATGCCGACACCACCCTTGAGCTAAGTACAATCAGCGTCGATCCACATCCAGTCGTACCGTGTCGGTGCTTTATGAGTTAGTATAATCACCCACCTTCAGGAGGCACCACAAAACCCAACTGTTTCTTGACACTTAATTCTATGACTACTGTGCACCAGAAGTTGCGGTTTTTTTTTTTTTTTTTTGGGGGGGTTGTTGTTTTTTTTGCACCCTGAGCATGCTGCTAGCATTAGTGTTAGGGTGCGCATTACAAGTGGACATCATCATCATCATCATGATCATGATATTCTGTTATCCATACAACAACAGAACCTTTCAAGAACAGTAGTGAACACCCCCCGACACCATGTCCTAGTCTTACCACGCCAAGCTTTCTGGGATCACATGGTCAACCTGTAGCCAGTTCGCAAGCTGGAGTGTGTGAATGTTAAAAAAAAACCCACATATTCCACATCTGAATGGCTAAAGCTCACTTCCTACACGTAGAAAGGCCACGCACAATCTGAAAATATACTCATTTTCCCATTATTTATCTGGGACTAAGAAGTTTAAATCGCGCAAAGTACTAAGACGTCTACATACCGAAATACCACAAGAATGCAAGCAGTTAGTAACAAGGGAAACATCTACACATCCGCATTGCAATGTAGATTTTGGTTTTCAGGGCTCCTGTTTTCACAACAGCTTGAATGGTCTGTACACCCCCAGGTGTACATTTTAGAGGGTACACAGACCCCCATCTTGGCATAATAAAGACTCTAAATTTGATTTAAAGGCCCACTACCACTGCAATTGTTCAGAGATACACTTCTGTAACAGACGGTTACAAAATGCTACACACAGGTCTAGTTACGGTTCATTTAGACACAGGACAATCCAGTTCAGCACACGTCATTTTGACAATGACCCAGCTCCGTTCTATAAATACAAAGCTTTCAGTATGAAAAATAGTTACAAATAGATTGACACGCTAATGGCTGGGCAGAATTTTAAAAAGTGCTATTATGTGTGTGCTTTTGTTGCGTGGCCCAACTGCTGTTAAAGTTTATTAGGTGTGTCGACAAGGCATAACAAACACAAATGGTGAAGAAATACATGTGTCTTTAAATTTACATGTAATGGTACTTTAAGAAAACTGCTACATTTGTATGTTGTGTTACACAATATCTCCAAAGGACACACATATATTTAACATGAGAAACCAAACAATGAAAAGCAAAACAATGTTAGAATAATCTACCACTGCAACAAGAGCAACAGAACGTGGCCGTTTGGATACAACCCATTTTCTGGAGATGTCATAATGTGTTTACACAAGGTCTTCAAATACACAGTTCTTTTTTAGAACGAACCAGTCTAAGCCGTAGGGGAAAAGTAAAGTACATATCCCACCTTCTCCCCAAAACGCAATCAATGGCAAAACAATGCCAGAATAATCTACCATGAAGAACAACAACAACAAACACACCCAAACAACCCATAATGAATGGAAACAGTGTCTAAATAACTGATAAGAAAAGAAGTACCCACCGGGGAAAGAGTTGCCACATTCCTTCTGCGAATGAAGATAAGTAGCGACTGATCTCTCTGTTTGTTTGTCTATTTTGACAAAGGGTATTTACCAGAAATATTAATAAATTGTGTTGTAACCGTCTTTTCTAAGTGTGTTTTTTTCTCCGTTGGGTACTTCTTTGCATTTTACACGCTTGGCAGTCACCTTTTTGGTCTGGATAGACAGGATAGATTAAATAACTGATATCCAGTGAACAACACCAAGTCAGTCTAATTCATTTAACAAACCCCAGAACGTGAAAGAACACCATCATCATCATCATCATCAGTCCCTTGCCCGAACTGGGCATTGGGGGGACTGAAAGGCAGCAGCAACAGACAGTGCTCTCCACTGAGTTCTATTTTGGGCGGTGGCAAGCAAGTCTGGCATCTCGAGTTCGGTCCATTCTTTTATGTTTGCGACCCAACTCTTTCTCTGACGACCTCGCCGACGACTTCCTTCGAGAGTGCCTTGGAGGATAGTCTTGGACAAGGTGTTGTGTCGGGTCACGTGGCCAAACCAAGCAAGCTTGCGCCGTTTCACGGTTGCCAGAAGGGGTTCATGTGGGCCCACCAGGGAAGTGACGATGCTCCGTGACGATAGCTTCAAGTACTTGGGAGCCACCCTGTCCAAAGACGGTAGTTGCGTAGCAGAGATCCGTATCAGGATAGGTACAGCAACATCCGCAATGGCCAGGCTGGACAGGATATGGCGAAGTAACTCCATCAGCTTCACCATCAAGTACAGGCTTTACAAGTCCCTCGTAGTGTCTATTCTACTCTACGGCTGTGAGACTTGGACACTGCTTGCAGACTCAGAAAAGAAAATCCAGGCCTTTGAGAACAAGTGCCTGAGGAAGTTGCTCCGCATCTCGTACCGCGAAAGAACATACACACTGAAAAACAAGGATATATAAAAAATGACACCCAGAAATGCAATAAATATCAACAAAAATAAATACCAACAAAATCGTAAAGCTACAGAACCCCCAACCAAAGTGGGGGCATGTGGCCAAGTTTGGCCCACTGACGAGAACAGTACATGGCCGGATTACCAAAGTGAAATTTGCTCGTATGACACAAAGAAATACGAGGCAAAACCAAATCTAGGCCTGTGTCATGAAACTTTGTGTATGTATGGCCGATCCAGAACCAGGCTGAAATTAACATGTCCTTTGGTGTGCGATGTTCAGCACCATTTTCCTCAACTTGACATTGCTGAAAATCAAATGTCAACACAAAACGATGCCGTATCCCTTAACCTTTTGACACCGTAGTCTGCCAACTTGATTTTTCCCTGCTACCGTAGTAATTTTGACAAATTTCATTGGCCTTGTCTGTTGTAAAAATCTTATCATACCCCAACATATTTGGTATCAGTGGAAAAAGCAATTCAAGGTGAACTCGTAGACACTATGCTGAAGAAAATATTTTGTAATGTTAAGATTTTACAGGTGTATAAAGAAGATGGGGTAAGAAGCCAAAAATCAAAAACAGTTTCACACTGGGTTCCACTGAAACTGAACATGCTGTTAGTGTATTAGTTAGCCAGAGTGTGAAAATTACACTCACCTAGCATTCCAGAGACATATTCTAGTGTGTCACCAGTAAATAATCCAGAAAGAAAGGCACAACAGAAAAGTTTCTTCACACATAAAAGTTTTTACACCAAAATTCGCCATTTTTTTTTTTGCACATGGGGACGTTTTGTATTAGAGCTTCTAATTCGTTGGTTTCAGCCCATACAAACAAGAAAAGTCACTCTACAAGTAAAGAAATGAGTGCTTGACATATTATAGTAGATTGCTTCCCTTAGACCATACTGCCGGTATTGGCAATAGGGAAACTAGGCCAGCGCACATATGTGTGTGTCCCGTCGGCAACGGAGCTTTGCTTGGGGCACACATAAAATATGTGTGTTCCGTCGTCAAAAGGTTAATAGTGTAAATGACTGACGTCACAGCAAATAACGTGTTCAACAAGCAGTGCGCACTTTGTGATAATATACTGACACCACTCGTAAACTAACAGGTCCAGGTACACTCGCACAGACCCCTGATTCAGTCGAATCTGATCGCAGCCATGGCTAATCGAGCCAACTCATCATTAAAAACACAACAACTGACACTGTTAAGGTATGCACGGTGGCGCAAGCATAGTGCGTCTCAGATGCAGAAGCACGGAATTATAGTGCGTCTGCCTACCCCTTTGTAACATATTCAGCACTTGATTTTGAGTTTCAGTGCATCAGAGACGCACTAAAACGGAAGCCCTAGATCATATACGGTGTTCAAAATAGTTCTGTATTTCACTTTGTTGTTTCAGATGTCGCAAGTTAAATTTCATCCTATTTGTGTTGTTGTGCAAAATGGACATTTGTTATGAATTTTATTTGTTGATTAAACTGTTGAGTTGGAGTTATTGTGTACTATTTAGACAATAAATGCATCACTCCAGTTCAAAAGATGGCTTCAGCCTACGTCGCTATTCTCCGGTTGTGAAAGATTCTGTAAAACATTGAAGTGGAGTGTTCATATACTGTCATTGCTATACAGGCCTCGTGGCTGACACTAATGCAACTGTTTGATCCATAGTCACCAAGCGCGTTTCGTGCTCGGTGACTATGGATCAAACAGTTGCAGAAGTGTCAGGCGCGAGGCCTGTCTAGACAGTATATGAATACGCCACTTCTATGCTGTAATATCCTAAACAACATCCAAACCAACATCCTAACATCTATAGTACTCACAAACCAGATAGGTGAGGCTAGCGCTGGCAGAATTGTCAGTACTCAAACCAAGGGGAATCACAGCGCTGGACAGACAACAGTTAAATCCCCTGCCCCCGCCTATCAGGCACCCAATCGCCAGCCCACAGAGAAATACGCAGGTATAGAATAAGACAATCATTTCCATTTCGAGAATGGAAATGATTGTCTTATTCTATAAAAGGCCAGTTGTCAAAACCCTAGCGTGAACACTGCTCTACACAAACAGCTTTAATACTGTATTTCCACTGTGAATCAGCATGTGCCTTTTCAAGTGATGACTCTGAGAAAAACTGGCTCCACAGTCACATTGGTACGGCTTTATTCTGGCATGGCTCAACATGTGTCGCTTCAGGTTGTTGATAGAGGATAAACTTGCCGCACACACCGAACACTGAAGCAGCCTTTCACTCGTGTGGGTCATCATGTGTTCTCTCAGACACTTGGCCCACTTGTAACTATGGCCACATTCTGAGCAGGAAAATTGTTTTTTGTCCGAGTGGGTAATCATGTGTGATTTCAAATACCTGGACTCTGCAAACCTGGCACCACACAGTGAACACAAATGCGGCTTCTCCACGTTGCGTTCACTTTTGTCCAGGTGAACTTTTTTGTGTAATTTTAGATACCTAGTCTGGGCAAAACAAGCATCACATTCTGGACACTTGAAAGGCTTTTCATCTGAGTGGACCAAAATGTGTCGTTTCAAGTTGGCAGGATCTGCAAAACTTGCGCCACACTCTGAACACATGTGAGGTTTCTCCAAAGAGTGAATGTACGTGTGTTTTTTCAAGTTACCTGCATCATTGAAACAAGCACCACATTCTGTGCATTCATAGGGTTTCTCGCCAGTGTGTATCAGCTTGTGCCTTCTCAAACTGCTGGCCTGGGTGAAAATAGATCCACACTCTGCACACACATGAGATTTGGGGGGCTTTTCAACTTTGGGGGGACGCACAATGGTGTGAATACGCTGATGTTTTTTTAAGTTGCCACTATCGTTGAAACAAGAACCACATTCTGTACACTTGTAGGGTTTGACGCCACTGTGAATAATCATGTGCCTTCTCAAACTGCTGGTCTGAGTAAATGTAGCGCCACATATTGGACACACACGTGACTTACGTGGCTTCTTCACAACTTGTGGCCTCTCAAGCGAGTCGTTTGCCTTCATTAAATGGGTGCACGAATGCTTTCGCAACTTGCTGGCATGACTGAAAGTGGCATCACATTCTGAGCACTTTATTGCTCCACCATTGTGAACACCCATGTGTCTCTTCAAGCTAAGGGCTCGGGGGAATACAGCATCACATTCTGTACACTCAAAAGTCTTCTCACTTTGTTTAGCAAGTGCTTGCTGCTTCAAGGGATTGGACTTTCGAGGAGATGCCCTTTTCCAAGTCAGCTTCCGTGTTTCAAGTTCCGCGTTCGTGTTCTGCAATGATGCGTCATCGAGTGTGTTTTCAACAGAAGTCGTGTCCTGTTCCTTGCTGACGCATGTATTTTCAACAGTAGCCGTTGTCTGAGCAACAGTGCTTTCAACTGTAGTAGTGTTTTGATCTTCAGAGACCGAAACACTAATACTGTTGAAAGCACTGCTGCTGGCTGTGCCTGACCCCTGCCCTGACTGAGTAACACCACAGCCTGCATCCAGATAGACCTCAGGAGCAGAGTTTGGCGCTAAATCAAAATCAGCATCGGCTTCTGGCTCCTCCAACATCTGTGAGCCCTTCCGCAGCTGTGTATGGATGGCAGCTGTGCCAGCACTGTTCAGCTCCAGTTCCACTTGCGTGTGTTGGACAGGACCATCATGTTGTTCCCGAACAGCAACAGTTGGAAGGTCACTTTCCGGTCTCTCAGCTTCAAAGGGCAGCATTGACTTGAGCTCAGAATTTCCTAGAAAAAAAAAGTATAACCAGTCAAAATCGCAAATGCACTGCCGTAAATTAATTTTTTACCAATTTACCCCATGGCTGCACAAGATGGAGGTGTTACCAAATGACTAAGTAAAAGTTGCACAAGAAGGAGGTGTTACCTAATGACTAAGTTGCACAAGATGGAGGTGTTACCTAATGACTAAGTATAAGTTGCACAAGATGGAGGCGTTACCTAATGACTAAGTATAAGTTGCACAAGATGGAGGTGTTACCTAATGACTAAGTATAAGTTGCACAAGATGGAGGCGTTACCTAATGACTAAGTAAAAGTTGCACAAGATGGAGGTGTTACCTAATGACCAAGTATAAGTTGCACAAGATGGAGGTGTTACCTAATGACTAAGTAAAAGTTGCACAAGATGGAGGTGTTACCTAATGACTAAGTAAAAGTTGCACAAGATGGAGGTGTTACCTAATGACTAAGTATAAGTTGCACAAGATGGATTGATTGATTGATTGTACATTGCTTAACGTCCCAACAGCAACAAGGCTTTCTCAGGACATGCCTGCACAGCTTGTGAAAAAATAAAATAAACAGAATATTGAATGTATGTCGCCAGCTGGTCCAATACGTTAAATAAACCTACGCCATGGGGCCTAAATAAAGCTAAGACCATTTAGCAACACACATCCAATATCAAGAGCTACAGGCAGTGCAGACAGTTGGGAGAGTTTAAAAAGGCAAATACAGGTGAATGGACCAAGGGTAGACAGAAACACATGCCCCAGAATAGAGGGGAAAACCCACCCTGTGGGGATGACCAGGGTGACCCTGGAAACTAAAAAGTAGTTCACCCCACCCAAGTCCCCCAGGGCAGACCCAGGTGGGGGTGCACAAGATGGAGGTGTTACCTAATGACTAAGTAAAAGTTGCACAAGATGGAGGTGTTACCTAATGACTAAGTAAAAGTTGCACAAGATGGAGGTGTTACCTAATGACTAAGTAAAAGTTGCACAAGATGGAGGCGTTACCTAATGATTAAGTATAAGTTGCACAAGATGGATGTGTTACCTAATGACTAAGTAAATGTTGCACAAGATGGAGGTGTTACCTAATGACTAAGTAAAAGTTGCACAAGATGGAGGCGTTACCTAATGACTATGTGTAAGTTGCACAAGATGGATCAACCATGATTACTCGAGGATAACACCAGATTAGCTTGGCGCCATCAGACGCCAACCTTATCTGGCACTAATCTTAATCCTTTCCATTTTGAAACACCACTGCCTGAAATTAATTTGATTATGATAGTTCAAGGGTGGTGCCAGAAGCTGTTCTGGCACCACCCTTGAACTAAAATGGTTGATCTATCTTCCTTCTGTAAGTGTAATGTAGCCTTCATAGGACAATGAGCAAGATTTTTAAAAATCAGCCTCATGATGTAATGGGTTAAATTATCAGGGTTGATCAACATCCTGCTGCCGTGCATGGTTGGTTAGTTTGGATTTAACGTCCATGGCACCAAAGTGATAATGGACGGCCATGACGGATGGGTTATGGGGGACAGGGAAATCTATTACCTAAGGAGACGAGTACGACCTGAACACTGATCAACTCAGGCGCACTCCAACTGTGCCACTTTGATTTACCAGGACCTTTCAATGGACATGCTATTCAACAAGCCCGTCTTTCCCCCTGGATTGAGAGTCCAGCAAGTGAAAAATGCATAATAATGATGATAATAATAACAGTAACAATGTACATTTCTATGGTGCTTAATCTCCAGATTAATGATGCTCTAAGTGCTTTACAAGACCAAAAATCACAGAACAAAAAGTACAAGGGGTGATGCAAGTTAGTATCTTACTATTAGGTATATCTGTACCAACTTTACTTTTGAAGTTGAATCTAGTATGTGAGAAAACACAATTTGGGGGAAAATACAGCTATATTGTACCTATTTCTGAACCTCCTTGTTACCCTCGATACTTTTTAGGGGTCAGCCAAATTAGTATGCATAGAAAGGTCTTACCATCAGGTATCTCTTTTGAGTTTGAAGTCGAAAATAGTAATTGAGAAAGAATTTTTTTTGTCTGACCTGGTTTTGGAACAGACGTGACCTTGACCTTTAAAAGAGGTCGCTGAAATTTTGACGTTAGAAAGGTCTTGCCACAAAGTACCCTTGGCCAAGTTTAAAGACTGTGGCTTGAATAGTCTCCAAGAAAATGCCAACATTAACCCATTTCATCCTGAGTCTGATTTTGTCCAAATTTTCTCACCTACGAAGGCTGCATTACTGATTAGGAGATAGATCAACTGTTTTAGTTCAAGGGTGGTGCCAGCATAGCTTGGCGCCTCAGGCGCCAAGCTATGCTAGCACCACCCTTGAACTGTCAGTCAAATTTATTTCAAGCAGTGGGTGTATCAGGATGAAAAGGGTTAAAGTTTACCATGATGCCAGACACATGACCACTGGCCCAATACATTGACTCAATTTTGCTATTGCACGTGAGCCAACTTAGGGTCAGCTTTTGAACATGTGTATATAAAATTCATGGTTTTCCATACATGTGTCAACCTTGTGTGACCCCTTATTTGACCCCTGACCTCTGTGAGAGGCCAACCATTTTAATTAGAAAGATCTGCATTGTCATCAGCTACATTTCTGCCAAGTTTTCAAAAATGCTGATGGAAGCTTTTTTTTAATTTTTTTTTTTTTTACACATTTCCAGCCTCAAAAGACCCTCAATGTTTCAGCGGGAATCTCTGAACCAAGTTTTGGTTTAAAATTTACAAATTAAAATAATTTGGGTCAAAATATGGCCATTTTGGACTCATTTCTTAATCTCTGTGACCTTGACCTTTGAGAGTGATCGCCGAAATTTGTATGTTTACAAAGGTCAAAGTATCCTTCAAGACAGGTGCTTGTATACTCTCCAAGAAAATGCCCACATTAAGCCTTTTAGCACCGAGTCCCTTCAGCAGGAGATGGATTGACCATGATAATTCAAGGGTAGTGCCAGATTAGCTTAGCGCCTTCAGGCGCCAAGCTAATCTGGCACTACCCTTAAATTATCATGGTCAATCCACCTCCTGCAACTGGTACATAGTCATTAAGTAACACTTTCAAAATTTCAGAAATGGGACCTTGGGGCGAAAAGGGTTCAAGTTGACCACAGCCGGCGGGGCTTCGTAACAGATGACGGACACATATTGGACAAATCAACACTGTCCCAGCACTAATGCAAGTGAAAAAAAATGCAAAGCTTTATTTAACATTTATTTTTTAATGTCTGATGGACAGCCCAGACCATGGGGTAGTTTTGTAGTTTTCGGCGGTTACAATGCTGTCAGGGACAAATACCTTGCGCGATGGTCATCTGATGATGAGCAAGCTCAGCAAGTAGACAATCCACTGTCTCCCTCAATGCATTCACCTCCACTTTATCTGTAACACAATAGGAAACTACAATATTGATCATTTACATGGGTGACAGTGTGAAAAACTGAAATGAACGAAAACATCAATGCTCCATGCTTCATGGCCATTAATTATTATTATTACATGGTATTTATATAGCGCATTTCTCATATTTATAATATAACTCAATGCACAGAATGTAGCCGCGAACTGAACCCAACAAGCACGCTCACGTGAATCATGCGCATTCACTCACACACTGTACGTAAACACAGAACATTCACGTGGTGCTAAGGGCAAGCTCAAGCGAGCTACTGAAGAGTCATTCTTTATCTCCGCAATAGTGAACATGTCACAGCTCTCACAAAATCGTTCTTTCTGAACTGAAACCATCAATGCTCCATGGCAATTAACCCATATCACACTGAGGCTAAAAGTTTCAAATATGTACACTGCCATATATATTATGCAAGCTACATTATAGTACTTACAGATAAGGATATACTATACACCAATGGATTTAGTTCAAGGGTGGTGCCAGAATAGCTAAAGGCGCCAAGCTATTCTGGCACTACCCTTGAACTATTTCAGTCAAACTAATATCACACACTGGTGTATTCCGAACGATACGGGTTAAGAGACAAAAACTATCATGAGCCCCTATCTATATATAATTCTTTATCTCCGCAATATTCAACATGTCACAGCTCTCACAAAATCGTTCTTTGAGAAGCTGAGCTGCTCATCGGGCATCTTAGTTCCTATGGTAATGGTAATATTGATCTTAACCCTTTGCGTGTCAGCAGCGATTTTAGTCGTGAAGATTCTTGTAGGAATCATCAGGACTAAAACCCAGGGTTCAAAATAACCGGGGGCCTGGGGCAAAAAGCCCCTTACTTTGCCCTCGGGCCCTCTACTTTCACGTCCACGGGGCCTGACATGCCCCCTTCTTTTCATACCTACTTTGTCTCAAAGCAAAGGTAGGCTACATCAGTACATCAGCATGGTCCTGCCACAGGTCATAAACTTTTCACTAAACACACATGGCTGGCTATTTTTAGCACGACACGCATTGCATCAACCTCTCTTTCTAGCGATCTAGCGGGATACGTTCACTCTGCTGTTTGCAGCTCGCTATTTTTCGTATAGCTAAAGCCACTTCCTCCCGCGAAGGGAGAGTTCCTATGTTTTGCTGTCTTGTCCGTAAATCATGCGACGGTATCTTCTGCCTCCCGCAAAAAATGTTCTGTAGAATCAGACATTTTTCTTATATTTATTAACCTGTACGACTAATGGTTGATGCGCCCCTTACTTTCCTGTGGGGCCCCTACTTTTACTAACAGGGGGCCCAAAAAGTATTTTGAAGCCTGAAAACCAAGACCGATATGCAAAGGGTTCATTCTCATGTGGCATGAAATCACCTATTTATCCTGATATTTCGTCATTCATCATCTGACACCTGCTTTGAATCGTTTGATCTTCAGTAACTAGTTTAAATACTTACGTTGTGACTTCAAGGTAGTTAATTTTTCTGATTCACATTTTAGCTGAGCTGCCAAAGAGTCACGCTCTGCAGCCACCTGGTCACGTTCTTTACTGACACGCTCCAGTTCCTGCACAAGGTCATCTCTCTCCATCCTGAATGGTATGAAAATCATGCATTATGATTACTTATATTTTAATGAATTTAAATAAAATTCCCATATCTGTAGGTCATCTGAAAAGTGAATACTACACTACAGTTTAACCATGATATTGATAGCTTACGAGTTATGTCAGTACAGCTTGGTGTCTGAAGGCACCAAGTTAATCTAACAGTCTTGCATTGTAACAGCAACGCAACTCTTTAAGTTTATAAATATCATGATTGATCAGTCTTCTGCTGTTATCTATCACTGTTAACCCATATTATACTGAGGCTAAAAAGTAAAAGCTTCAAATTTGAACACTGCCATATGCAGGACTAAATTATAGTACTTACAGATAAGGACATAGACCAATGGCTTTCCTTTAGTTCATGGGTGGTGCCAGAATAGCTTTTCTGGCACTACCCTTTAACTATTGTAGTCAAACTTATTTCACACACTGGTGTATTCTGAATGATAAGGGTTAAATGTACTACTACTAGATGAAGAAAAAGAAATGGTATGGAACGGCTATACAATCAAAAAAATGTCGCACACATTCACGTATCAAATCAAAACTTGCTTCGTATATGCTCGAAAACGTGTCGAATGTATGAATTATGTTGTTGATATGTATTGTGCCGGTTACACTTTGGTACATATTTTGTGAACGTACCTCAACCAGTCCATAGGAACTACACTGTGCACGTCTCCGGGCGTTTCTAATTGAGCATTCATTTCTGCACTCTTCTGATCTTCCTTTTCCATTTCGGCAGTTCTGTGCAATAATACAACCTATGGGCATCTAGGTGCAAGGGGCGTTTAAATAAGAAAATGCTTGTAAAAAGTATAATGCAAAGCAGCATGTGGGACAACACTTAGTTCATATCGAGAGATTAACCCTGGTGAAATCAAAACAACAGTTAAGGTGCCAACGGCATTGCAAGTATCTCTTCATAATAAAATAAAGTCCGAATTTGCAATGCTAATCGTGCAATGAACAAACGACCATTAAATACACGAATTTAGTACTCTTTGTGTCATAGCCACCTTGCAGAGGTGACCCGGATGTAAGAGACGGTACTCGCCATCTTTGTAACGTCTACTTACCACAATCCAACTTTATGTTATAAAAACAGGTGATGCTATTTCAGCACAGTCCCCATGAGCCAGCTGCTTGAATGTACTTAGTTCTGCACTGCCTAGTCACGAAGCAAGGTGTGCCGCTATAGCGGAGCACCTTGCTTGGTGGCTGGCGCAGGACTAAGTTTACTCATGCAGCTGGCCCCTGTGGAAAAGGCAGCCGGTCTTGCAATGCACCCTGTCGTGTTCAAATCAGTCAAACGGGGAGGGGGTTGGGGTGGATTGGCACATGGACGATTTTCAGAGGTAGACACAGTGCAGTCATTCACACAGACACACCCCACACACGCACACAGGGACCAGAAATGTTGTCACATATAACAAACACACCAGGCTATCACCCACTCTGTCCTCTTCCTGCCCCATGTCACACATGCCGTATATAGACTGACAAGGGGCACTGGAAAACACACCACAACACACAAACAAACAAAATACACATGTGCTTTGTGTACAGTGTTCCGCTATACTCAATACTAATCATGCAAATAATAGGCTAGGGCAAATACTGCCAAAAACGGCCAAGTTGACCTAGACATCCTTGCGTCGAAGAGCGTTTTATGTTGCAACATGCAGAGTAGTGTCTCTAACTGAGAGTCTCAGTGTTTAATTAAAAAAAAAAAAAAAAAAAAAAAAAAGACCGGCAACATTTCCTCCAGGCAAACACCATGAAAAGGGGTCATATTGCGTTAGACACCTGTGCGTGCCGGCCGGCGGCTCACCTGTTTGCCTATCATTCACATAATAAACGTGCCACTGATTTTCTGAGAGACTATTAGGATCAGCGACATGAAACTTGGCTCAAGACGGGATGTGGTGATCATCTATAATATTGCAATTTTCATTTGACCTCTTTTCAAGGTCAAGGTAAAAAAGATCACACGTGTGGGAAATTATGACCATATTTGTTTATACGAGGGTTGCTCGATGTGTGTCGGAATGCCGGCTCTCCATTTCAAGGAGTCAGTAGAGTCTTCAAATACCGCAATGTCTCCATAAACAGCATGATTATATTACTAATCGTACACCGCAATTTCAAGTGCCTTCGACGTGACATACGGCTGTTTGAGATGACGACTTCCAAAGTCATATGTATACTCCAGCATGTCTCCAAGATGTAGCTGTTCTTGTGATTTTGGAGGCCGGTTTCATAACCATGGCTTTTAACAGTGAATAACATAACCATGGCTTTTAACAGTGAATAACGTAAAGAGGAACATAGGTCAGCGTCTGGTTTGTTTTGTTGTTGTTGTTTTTGTTGTTGTTGTTGTTGTTTTGTTGTTGTTTTTGTAGTAGGGGCGCATGAACCTTCTCTAATGATAAAACAATGAATGGATTCATTGCATTGAAAACGGGTAGGCCGCGGGGTCTTCAAAATGATAGCCCTAGTATTATTGTTAACTCATTCAAGACCACAGCCCATTAAAAGAGAGAACCAAGCAGAAATTTGAAATGTAGATTGTGGGATACCGTAATGCCTTAGGATTCAGTCAGGAAGAGCAGACATGATCCAAGTCAGATAGTGAGAGGTAAACATCGAACTAAGGAAGAGCAGACATGATCCAAGTCAGATAGTGAGAGGTAAACATCGAACTAAGGAAGAGCAGACATGATCCAAGTCAGATAGTGAGAGGTAAACATCGAACTAAGGAAGAGCAGACATGATCCAAGTCAGATAGTGAGAGGTAAACATCGAACTAAGGCCGGAAGAGCAGACATGATCCAAGTCAGATAGTGAGAGGTAAACATCGAACTAAGGCCGGAAGAGCAGACATGATCCAAGTCAGATAGTGAGAGGTAAACATCGAACTAAGGAAGAGCAGACATGATCCAAGTCAGATAGTGAGAGGTAAACATCGAACTAAGGCCGGAAGAGCAGACATGATCCAAGTCAGATAGTGAGAGGTAAACATCGAACTAAGGAAGAGCAGACATGATCCAAGTCAGATAGTGAGAGGTAAACATCGAACTAAGGAAGAGCAGACATGATCCAAGTCAGATAGTGAGAGGTAAACATCGAACTAAGGAAGAGCAGACATGATCCAAGTCAGATAGTGAGAGGTAAACATCGAACTAAGGAAGAGCAGACATGATCCAAGTCAGATAGTGAGAGGTAAACATCGAACTAAGGAAGGGCGGCGTCATCACAGTGACGTCAAGTGGAAAGAGGGTAGGGTTGTTTGATGCCTGATATTAATTTAGTAGTGATTGTCCGAAAGTTTTACTGGACACTTCCAATGAAAACATCTTTGACACTATAAATGTTAGATTTGACAAAAAAATCAGGCTCATGCAAAATTCGAAATCCGTTCAGATTTCCTTTGATCAACTAAGAATATTTCAAGAATGGAAAAAGAACACAAGGTTCCGACGTATCAGAACGGGGCTTTCTGTAATCTCACCACTTCAGTCGGTAACTATGCTCAAATAGATGGTAAGAAACAACCACTTGGCAAATGCACTCCTTTTTTTTTTTTTTTTTTTTTTTTTTTTTTTTTTTTTTTTCATAGACACTCCATAGGAGCAAACTGCATTGGCGGACTAATTGGATGCCTCCATTTCTCCACGATACTTTTAGCATGCACTCCTATCATGGGATAACGTGATTCCTGGTTGGCATCTGCATCTAAGATGTCTTTCACTTTTGTCAATCTCATCCCATGTCTGATACCTGATTACATTTATTTTTTAGAAAACTGTCAGAGTTGCATCGAATTATAGACCGTAATAGCTGTCCACCGAGCGGCACAATTCTAAATCCAACGATTAAGTCCATACTGAAGCCATAGGTGTGCAGTGCGGTGCTTGATCAATTCAAGTTTTGTACCTGCTAGCTTCTACTGGACCCTTTCTATCGCTTGGTTGGTGTCTGCTGTGTCTAGTGCTGCGTCTCCATCCATGACACTGTCGAAGGCTGTGAGCGCCAGCGCAAGATCAGCAGAGATGACTTCCTCTTGCTTTTCGCATTCCATAAATCATATCTTCGTCAGCACTGCCAGATTTGGGAATCACATTTTGCAGTTTCATTGCGACACTGTCCATCTTCTGATGTGAAAATGTCTTCGTTGCGCGAGTTCCTTGAACTTGTATCTTGTACCTGAATACTATTTGCTTTGGCGGTTATCAGAGTGTTAAATGAGGCGTCCACGAGGACGGAGATGGCCTCTAACCAGCAGGCTCTTGCCACCGCCTTTCCTGTCATCATGTGTCCAACGGCGTTTCTTGCATACGCCACTTCCAGCACTTCTTCAAGCCCAGACCCAGCCGCCATAAACTTTCCAATGCCCCCCACCCCGACCCCCCCCCCCCCCCTTCCCGTATGAAACGGGCCAAGACTTGAAACCACGGACTGAAGATCGTTGTCATTTTTCTCGCTAAAACGAATAATCTGTCCCTTCCACCATAAAGGCTGGTCGAATGTCAACACTGGTTTCACCTGGTGTCGCCTTGCTTCAGCCGACACGTACCTCATGGTTCAGTAATTGCAGCTCGTGTCCGCTGGATTCATGTCAGTCTATCTATCTATCTATCTATCTATCTATCTATCTATCTATCTATCTATCTATCTATCTATCTATCTATCTATCTATCTATCTATCTATCTATCTATCTATCTATCTATCTATCTATCTATCTATCTATCTATCCATCCATCCATCCATCCATCCATCCATCCATCCATCCATCCATCCATCCATCCATCCATCCATCCATCTATCTATCTATCTATCTATCTATCTATCTATCTATCTATCTATCTATCTATCTATCTATCTATCTATCTATCTATATCCCGTAGTCTTGCTGACCGTTGGGGCACCACTGATGACTTGGCAACCAGCTCCCTCCATTCCTCTCCGTTCTCTGCCATTCTTAGTGTATCACCCAGCCCGCAGTCCTGTCCACTCTGAGATATTGTCCTCCCATCTTTTCCTCTGCCTGCCTCTCCTTCGTCCTCCTTGCACAGTGCCTTGCAGGATTGTTTTGGCAAGCCCTGCTGAACGCGTGACATGCCCATACCATTAGTTTGCGTTTCAAATTTTCATAATGGCTAATAGGTCTTCATAGGGCCCGATGACTTGCTGATTCTGTTTCCCACTTCCTCGTTCGTGACTGATGTGATCTCTGTATGAAATGCCAAGCAGCCTTCAAAAACATCTCATTTCAGTGGCTTGTATCCTCCTTTCAAGGTCTGCTGTGAGGGTCCATGACTCGCAGGCATACAAGAACACTGAGATGACTAAGGAGCGCATCAGTCTGATCTTGGAGCAGAGTGTGATGTTTCTGTCCTTCCATATGTGACGAGCTGGCATACAAGAACACTGAGATGACTAAGGAGCGCATCAGTCTGATCTTGGAGCAGAGTGTGATGTTTCTGTCCTTCCTTATGGTCTTCTATGTCAGTCTATCGTTGGTAAAAACACCGTTGATGACAAGCCTGAATGTTCTCCTTGACTTACAGCCTGCATGTACCCTGACCAAGCAGATCATGATACAAGGGCCAGGAAACTTCCACAGGCTGTGTCACTCTAGGAGTGAGTCGGCGTTATCGCAGTTCAGTCATGCTGACACATGAGTGAACGATGATAATCGTTGGCTGAGCTGAAGAAATGCATGTTTACTTGCCAATTGCAATGACGTCTTTGAGGGATCCAGTGACACGTTGAACAGGCCTCTGGCGGCATCTGGTGACTGGGGTAACTGCGGCCATTAGACCCATTCCATGAAAAGTACCGAAACATGTATCAAGGTCGACGTTATCAGCCATGTGCTGAAGGAAATGATGTTATGCGATTCCTGGTAGGTCAGTACCTTCAGATGTCGCTGCGGACATTTCAAACTTTTCAACTTCCTTGTACTTACTTACTTACGCCTGTCACCCCTACCCGGGTATAGGCCGTCGACGAGAGACCTCCAGCAACTCCTGTCCTGTGCTTCTCCTTCGATTCTACTCCAGGTGGTTCCCAGTCTCTTGATGTCTGCTTGGAGGTCTCGACGCCAGGAGTTTCTCGGCCTACCTCTTTTCCTCTTTCCCTGGGGGTTCCATGACAATGCCTGCCTAGTGATACTGGGGCGGTCCGTGGCGCAGTGGTTAAGGCGCCTGCCACCAATGCCAAAGGTGCGCGGTTCGATACCGGGTTCCGGCGTTGGACTTTTCTCCTCTGGTAAGTGTCACCGTTAATTCGGGCGGACCGTCGGGGGTTCTTTCTCCGGGTACTCCGGTTCTTCCACCCCCCCCCCCCCACTTTGGTACCGGTCTCAGGCCACTTTACAAATTTCAAATACAAGCGATCAAAAATTCTCTGTAACTTCAGTAGCTGACTGGCCCTTCGTTTGTCTTGTACTGTGTTTGTCTTAAATGGCGTAAATCCGTGTCTGTTTCGTGAGTGTGTGTGTTGGGTTTCAGGCGCGGCGCTTTGAGTCGATTTCCCCAAAATTGAGAAAAAGCGCCTGTATAATAACGGTATTATTATTATTATTAAGCTGGCTTTCTCAGACTGTGACCGATCCATCCCCATCTTCTTCGCCCAATTTCATTCTCTGCTGTTATCTGCTCTGTTCTCTCCCAGAGTCTGACGTTGCTGATCTTCTCTGGCCAGTGGATTTTCAAAATTCTTCTAAGGCAACTGTTCATGAAGGTCTGTACTCTGTTGACTGTGGTTTTTGTCAATCTCCAAGTCTCTGCTCCATATAGGAGAACTGCTTTTACATTGGAGTTGAAAATCCGGACTTTGGTGTGTTGTGACAGCTCTCTGGAACTCCACACTTTTTTCAACTGGAGAAAGGCTGCTCTGGCTTTACCGATTCGTGCTCTGACATCTGCATCAGTGCCGCCTGTTTTGTCTATGATGCTCCCGAGATAGGTGAAGGACTCCACCTCCTCCAACGGGGTGCCAGCAAGCAAGACTGGTTCCTCCCTGGTTGAGTTCAGCCTCATTGTCTTTGTTTTCTGTTTGTGAATGGTGAGGCCCACTTGGGACGAGATGTCAGCAAGCCTCGTGGTCTTGTCCTGCATTTGTTGATGAGTGTGGGACAGTAATGCCAAGTCGTCTGCAAAATCGAGGTCGTCAAGCTGTGTCCACAGTGTCCACTGTATTCCACTTCGTCTGTGCTCTGTGGTCATCTTCATGACCCAGTCTATGGCCAGTAGGAAGAGGAACGGAGACAGCAGACACCCCTTCCTGACACCAGTTCTGACCTGGAGCTCCCTGGTGAACTGCCCTTCGTGGATCACGCGACATGTCATGCCATCGTAGCTGCTCTTGATCAGGCGGACGAGCTTTGTGGGTACACCGTAGTGTCGTAGGAGTTTCCACAGAGTCTCTCGGTCCACACTGTCAAATGCTTTCTCATAATCCACAAAGTTGACGTACAGCGGGGAGCTCCACTCCAGAGACTGTTCCACGATGATGCGGAGAGTGGCGATCTGGTCTGTACATGATCGGTTCTTCCTGAGTCCTGCTTGCTGGTCTCTCAGCTGGGGGTCAACGGAGCTCTTCATTCTCTCCAGGATGATCCTGTTGAAGACCTTTCCTGGTACTGACAGCAAGGTGATTCCTCTGTAGTTGGAACACTTGCTGAGGTCGCCTTTCTTGGGAAGCTTGATTAGGTACCCCTCCTTCCAGTCAGCCGGCATCACCTCCTCTTCCCAGATCTTTCCAAACAGTGGGTACAGCATCTCCACTGTTGTCTCTAGGTCTGCTTTCAGAGACTCCGCTGGGATGCCATCTGGGCCTGTTGCTTTGCCATTCTTCAAAAATGCCACTGCTCTTCTGATCTCTTCCCGGCTGGGTCTGTCACAGCTGATGTGTAGGTCGGTCTCTGCCGGCTGGATGTCTGGGGGGTCGGGTGGGCTAGGTCTGTTCAGTAACTCTTCAAAATACTCGGCCCATCTGTCGAGTTGGTCTGCTCTGTCTGCAATAGGCTTGCCTTCTTTGTCTTTTACTGGTCTTTCTGTATGGCCATCTCTTGGCTTGACTTCGCGAACGAAGATTCTATAGGTGTTGTCCACGACGTCTGCAGGCATTCTCGTGACTGCGGAGGCCAATCCGGGACAGGCAGGTTCGACCGCAGTGGCTGCAGAGGGAGGTATGGCCAGGGTTCTGAGTTGCGGCATCTCTGTTTTTTTCTCCTGAGCTGCTTGTCTTTAAGGCCAGCTCTGCGAGAGTCCTCAAAGGAGACAGCTGCCTTGTAAATGGTGGAGCGCCAGGTGTCATGGTCCGCAGCAAGTGAAGACCGCTGGCGGTGGTCGATTTGACAGGCACTAAGTGACTTCTTGAGACAGTCTTTGTATCTCTTCTTTGCTGCCCCTCTGTCTCTGTGTCCAGTGGCGAGCTCGCCGAACAGGGTGATCTTGGGTAGGCGATGATCCTCCATCCTGGAGACGTGCCCAGCCCAGCGGAGCTGTGTCCGCAGCAGCAAAGCCTCGATGCTCACAGTTTCTGCCTGTTCAAGGACCTCGACGTTTTTGACATAGTCACTCCAGTGAATGCCAAGGATTGTACGCAGGCAGCGCTGGTGGAAGTGTTCGAGGAGTCATAGTTGGCTGCGGTAGAGGGCCCAGGACTCGGAACCATACAGTAGGGTGGTGAGGATGACAGCTCTGTACAGGCTGATCTTGGTGCCTGTTTTCAGCTGTTGATTGTGCCACACCCGCTTGTATAGACGCCCGAAAGCGCTGTTTGCTTTTGCCAGCCTGCTGTCCAGCTCCTTGTCCAGCTTGGCGTCTGACGTGATGATGCAGCCAAGTTAGGTAAACTGGTGCACTGACTTCAGTTCGGACTAGCTGATGGTGATGTGGGGAGGGCGATGCTCTACCTTGGGTGCTGGCTGATGGAGAACCTGTCTTTTTCAGACTGACCTCGAGTCCAAAGAGCTGGGCAGCGTCTGCGAAGCAGGATGTGATGCGCTGCAGGGCTCTCTGTGTGTGCAACGAGGGCAGCGTCGTCAGCAAAGAGCAGCTCACGAATCAGTTGGTCTAGGGTTTTGGTGTGGGCCTGCAATCCTCTGAGGTTGAACAGGCTGCCATCGAGACGATACCTGATGTACACTGCATCGTCATCGTCGAGGTCCACTGTGGCCTGCTTCAACATCATGCTAAAAAAGATGGTGAAGAGGGTCGGTGCCAGCACATAGCCCTGCTTTACACCGTTGAGAATGGGGAATGGTTCTGAGAGGTCATTGTTGAGTCTGACCTGGCGTTGCTGGTCCTCGTGTAGCTGGACGATCATGCTGAGGAACTTTGGGGGATAGCCAAGTCGCTTCAGGATCTGCCACATGCCTTGCCTGCTCACAGTGTCAAACGCTTTTGTTAGGTCGACAAACGTTACGTACAGCCCTTTGTTCTGCTCGCGGCATTTCTCCTGGAGCTGTCTCAGCACAAAGACCATGTCGGTGGTGCTCCTGTTGGCTCTGAAGCCACACTGGCCCTCACGGAGGTGGTCTTCTGCAATGGAAGGTACCAGCCGATTCAGGAGCAGCTTGCGAGTATTTTCCCGGCAATGGACAGCAGGGTAATTCCACGGTAGTTGGAGCAGGCAGACTTCTCTCCTTTGTTCTTGTACAGGGTGATGACGACTGCATCACGGAGATCCTTTGGTAGTGTTCCTTCCTCCCAGCAGCAGAGAAAGAGGTCATGGAGCTTGTTGTGCAGTGCTGGGCCTCCATGTTTCCAGATCTCTGGTGGGATTCTGTCAATGCCTGCTGCTTTGCCACTCTTGAGCTGGTGGATGGCTGTGAGGGTCTCTTCAGCAGTGGGCGGTTCGTCCAATTCAACCTTTACTGGGAGGTGTGGGATTTGGAGGATGACTGCTTCTTGAACAGTGCGCTCAGCGCTGAAGAGGTCCTGAAAGTATTCCGACCAGCGGTTCAAGATGGATTTATTATCTGTGAGGAGTGCCTGTCCATCAGGGCTTCACAGGGGACTTTGTATCAGGTGCCTAGGGCCATACACTGCTGTCAGTGCTTCGTAGAAGCCCCTTTAGTCACCGTTGTCAGCACAAAGCTGGGTCCTCTGTGCGAGTCTGGTCCACCACTCGTTCTGGAGATCTCTGAGCTTGCGCTGGAGACTGCTGCAGATGAGGCGGAATGCAGACTTCTTCACAGGGCAGGAAGGCTGGGCTAGGTGGGCCTGATGGGCGGCTTTTTTTTTTTTTTTTTTTTGCTAGGAGTTCCTGAATCTCTACGTCGTTTTCATCAAACCAGTCTTTGTTCCTCTTTCTAGCGAAACCCAAGACTTCTGCAGAGGATTTTGCGATAGCAGTTTTCAGCCATTCCCAGAGTGTTTCAGGGGAGGAGTCTGCTGGGTCAGTTGTGTCTGTGAGCCTGCGCTGTAAATCTGTCTGAAAGATGGTTCAATACCACACAATAAATATACAGAATATCTTTTTCACAGCTTGCATGCAGTTCAGCTTAATTTACATCGTCTTGAGGTGAAGCTTGCAATCTGACCATTAGAAAACACTGAATGAGCACACCTACCACTCTTATCTTTGGTAACACGACTGACAACAGCCTGAGTATTTCTCTGTGGGCTGGCGATTGGGTGCCTGATAGGTGGTGGCAGGGGATCCGTTTGTCTGTCCAGCGCTGAGTCGTTCCCCTTGGTATGCATATAAGATGAAATGAACCATAACCCACAAAGTCCCTCCTATATGAGAGCTGTCTTCACTGTCAAGGATCTCTACCTTTTGTCTTTGACTTGATTCTGATGTTGAAATATCTCCTTTTCAAAAAGCCTTGCAGATGTGCCAATGCGCCAAAGTGAACTTAATAAGGGGCACGCACAGTAAATACATGTCACTGGATTGTCAAATGTCATTTGTAATGACGTATTTTTTTGTTTTTAGGTAATTTTATATTTGACGTGATAAGAGTTTTGCTTTTGCTTCAAGACTTGGGGAAAATGGTGACTAAACTAGAATTTCATGGTACAATTTCAGTCTTGCTATAATTTGTGTGAAAGCACGTTGACTTTACCTAGCTCTCTCTCTCTCTTGGCTTGACTTCGCGAACGAAGATTTTATAGGAGTTGCCCACGACGTCTGCAGGCTTGTTCGTGGCTGCGGAGGCCAATCCGAGACAGGCAGGTTCGACCGCAGTGGCTGCAGGGGAAGGTATGGCCAGGGTTCTGAGCTGCGGCATCTCTGTTTTTTCTCCTGAGCCGCTTGTCCTTAAGGCTAGCTCTGTGAGAGTCCTCAAAGGAGACAGCTGCCTTGTAAATGGTGGAGCGCCAGGTGTCACGGTCCGCAGCAAGCGAAGACCACTGGTGGTGGTCGATTTGGCAGGCACTAAGTGACTTCTTGAGACAGTCTTTGTATCTCTTCTTTGGTGCCCCACTGTCACGGTGTCCAGTAGCAAGCTCGCCGAACAGGGTGATCTTTGGTAGGCGATGATCCTCCATCCTGGAGACGTGCCCCGCCCAGCGGAGCTGTGTCCGCAGCAGCAAAGCCTCGATGCTCACAGTTTCAGCCTGTTCAAGGACCTCGACGTTGGTGACATAGTCACTCCAGTGAATGCCCAGGATGGTACGCAGGCAGCGCTGGTGGAAGCGTTCGAGGAGTCGTAGTTGGCTGCGGTAGAGGGCCCAGGACTCGGAACCATACAGCAGGGTGGTGAGGACCACAGCTCTGTACACGCTGATCTTGGTGCCTGTTTTCAGCTGTTGATTGTGCCACACCCGCTTGAAAAGTCGCCCGAAAGCGCTGTTCGCTTTTGCCAGCCTGCTGTCAAGCTCCTTGTCCAGCTTGGCGTCCGACGTGATAATGCAGCCAAACTGGTGCACTGACTTTAGTTCAGACTCGCCAATGGTGATGTGAGGAGGGCGATACACTGTCTTGGGTGCCGGCTGATGGAGGACCTCTGTCTTTTTCAGACTGACCTCGAGTCCAAAGAGCTGGGCAGCATCTGCGAAGCAAGACGTGATGCGCTGCAGGGCTCTCTCTGTGTGTGCAACGAGGGCAGCATCATCAGCAAAAAGCAGCTCACGAATCAGTTGGTCTAGGGTTTTCGTGTGGGCCTGCAGTCGTCTGAGGTTGAACAGGCTGCCATCGAGACGGTACCTGATGTACACTGCATCGTCATCATCGAGGTCCACTGTGGCCTGCTTCAACATCATGCTAAAAAAGATGGTGAAGAGGGTCGGTGCCAGCACGCAGCCCTGCTTTACGCCGTTGAGAATAGGGAATGGTTCTGAGAGGTCATTGTTGAGTCTGACCTGGCCTTGCTGGTCCTCGTGTAGCTGGACAATCATGTTGAGGAACTTTGGGGGACAGCCAAGTCGCTCCAGGATCTGCCACATGCCTTGCCTGCTCACAGTGTCGAACGCTTTTGTTAGGTCGACAAATGTTACGTACAGCCCTTTGTTCTGTTCGCGGCACTTCTCCTGTAGCTGTCTCAGCACAAAGACCATATCGGTGGTGCTCCTGTTGGCTCTGAAGCCACACTGGCCCTCTGGGAGTTGGTCTTCAGCGATGGCAGGTACCAGCCGATTCAAGAGCAGCCTTGCAAGGATTTTCCCAGCAATGGACAGCAGGGTAATTCCCCGATAGTTGGAACAGTCAGACTTCTCGCCTTTGTTCTTGTACAGGGTGATAACGACTGCATCACGGAGATCTTTTGGTAGTGTTCCTTCCTCCCAGCAGCAGAGAAAGAAGTCATGGAGCTTGTTGTGCAGTGCTGTGCCTCCATGTTTCCAGATCTCTGGCGGTATTCCATCAATGCCTGCTGCTTTGCCACTCTTGAGCTGGTGGATGGCTGTGAGGGTCTCTTCAGCGGTGGGCGGTTCGTCCAATTCAACCTTTACTGGGAGGTGTGGGATTTGTAGGATGACTGCTTCTTGAACAGTGCGCTCAGCGCTGAAGAGACTCGTCAAAATACTCGGCCCATCTGTCGAGTTGGTCTGCTCTGTCTGCAATAGGCTTGCTTTCTTTGTCTTTTACTGGTCTTTTTGTATGGCCATACTTGCCCGACAGTCTTCTGGTAATGTCGTAGGGCTGTTTCATGTTGCCGCTGCCTGCTGCCTTTTCTGCCTCTGCTGCCAGGCTGTTTATGTAGGCCCTCTTGTCTGCCCTGATACTCCTCTTCACCTCGCGGTTGGCTTCCGAGTATTCCTCCTGTGCCCTTGCTTTGGCTGCTCTCGTGCGACTGTTGTTGACAACTCTGCTTTTTCACTTCTATCTTCTTCAAGGTCTGTGCCGACAGCCAGTCCTTGTGATGGTGTTTCCTGAACCCTACAGTGTCTTTGCAGGTTGAGTTCAGCGCCTCTCTAACTGCCTTCCACTGCTGCTCTGTGGTGACCGCCTCCTCTTCATTTACTAGCTCCTGTAGCGCTTGAAACCGGTTGGACAGCACCAGTTTGAACTCTTCTCTAACTACAGTTTCTCTCAGGAGGCCTACATTATAGCGCTGTCTTCTTGTTGTCTCTGTGCGGCTTTTCTTTAACTTGAGCTTTATTCTGAAGGTAAGCAGATGGTGGTCTGAGGCGACATCTGCTCCCCTCCTCACTCGAACATCTTGAAGGGATCTTCTAAATTTCTTGCTAATGCAGATATGGTCTATTTGGTTCTCTGTAGTATGGTCGGGTGAGACCCAAGTTGCTTTGTGTATTCTTCTGTGTGGGAAGATGCTGCCTCCAATGACAAGTCTGTTTAGAGCACCAAAGTCTACAAACCTCTCCCCGTTCTCACTCATCTCCCCTAGTCACTGTCTCCCCATCACCTCTTCGTATCCGGTGTTGTCCCCCCGTATTTTGGCATTAAAGTCGCCCATGACAATGGTGATGTCTCGCTCCGCACATTTGTCCACAGCACTCTGGAGTCGGTCGTAGAACTCTTGTTTCTCTTCCTCGTCACTGTCATTAGTGGGCGCATAACACTGGATGACGTTCAGCTTGAGCTTTTTCTTTGTTCTAAAGGCTGCTGTGATAATTCTTGGCCCAAGAGGTTTCCAGCCCATCAGCGCTCTCTGTGCCACTGGTGACAGCATGAATGCTATACCTTCTGCATTCTCCTCTTTATGACCTGAATACAGAATCATCTCCCCACTTAACAGCCTTTTCTGGCCAGACTGCGTCCATCTGGCTTCACTGATACCTCGCAGGGAAAGATTGTACTTTTGCATTTTCGCCGCTGCGTATCTGGGCGGCCTTGCCGCTCTGGTACATGGTCTTGACATTCCATATGCCCAAGGTTGTGTCCCTGGATAGAGAGAGGCGGCTCGGTCCTGTGGCTTCTGAAGACTTCCGGCTTTCACCACACGACGTCATAAATCTTCTGGTAGAAGAACCTTCCTCCTCCAGGAAAGAAATTGCTGTTTGTCTTTTCGTCGGCGTTTTTGTAGCTATTTCCTTATTTACAGGGTGGGGAAGCTACCCGGCCCCCACGCCCAACCCCCTTACTAGGAGGACCAGGGGTTTTCTGTCGGGGTCACCTTCCCTTAGACCATGTTGGTTCACGGCACCTTATTTCATTCGGTGCACCCCTCTCGTGAGGGACCCCCTATCCACCACCCATGGGACGCGCCTCAACGCCATATGGTCCCAGCGCGAGGGTGCGAGTTGTGAGCGCGCGTTTATTTATAATTATTATTAGATAAGCGCATTATAAATACCGTCGTAATTATTATTTTTTTGTTGTTGTTGACATGCTTTAGGGTTGAAATGAGACGCATTGCCTGTTGAAACTGTAAGTTAGTGTAAAAGAAACTCCACATGGGGCACACGTATATATGCTTGTTTCCTGTGTGAATCACAATGTGTTTTCTCAGTTGACCGATTTGATCAAAACTATCATTATATTCTCTGCATCCCAGTCAACAAAGGTCCTGGGCCCACAACAGCCGCAGTGGACCACAGCTGTGCGCGGGCCCTCTGTCACTGTCATGGGCCACAGCTGTGCGCGGGCCCTCTGTCACTGTCATGGGCCACAGCTGTGCGCGGGCCCTCTGTCACTGTCATGGGGCACAAGACATCTTGCTATTGGGGGGTGTGACCTCTTGCCTGTGTGGTCACGGATGCTTTCAAGGTAACGGACTTATGGCAGCTGCACGGCACGCTAAACCTTTACGAGGCCTCTCACCTGTGTGAGTAAATGTGCTTTCAATGGGCCAGCCTATGAGAAACTCATTCCCATACTCAGTGCACAAACTCATTCCCATACTCAGTGCACAGGCATGTTTTGTGTGTATGGCCAGCTGCAATTTCATGCCGAGCCTGGCTTCACATTCTGAACATTTATACGGTCGCTCAAAAGTGTGCATTACCATAGTGTGCCTTCAACTGGACCACCTGCTTGAATCGACCACACACTGCACACGTACAGCTTCTTTGCTGTGTGTGTTCAAGTTACCAGCTTGTGAGAAGTGAGCTTCATATTGTTTGCAGGTAAATGGTTTTGCACCTATGTGAATCACCATCGTTTCTGGCCCCTGGATAGTCTTTTCAAACTGCGGCTTGCCATTGCGTACATAGCTGCCAGTTGTCAATACAACTTTAGAGAAGAACCCAACGCAGACAGAAACACACTTAGAAAAGACAGTTACAAGACAATTTATTAACTGAAATTGTGAGTATTTAACCCATTACATCCTGAGGCTGATTTTGTAAAATGTGCTTATTGTCCTATGATGGCTACATCACATATCAGGAGATAGATCAACTGTTTTAGTTCAAGCTGGTGGTGCCAGAATAGCTTGGCGCCTCAGGCGGGTTAAGTCCAGACTTACTACTTTAAAATTACTTCAGACAGAGCAAAATACGCAGTGATCGCTACAACCTCGAATGTTTTGATATTTCGCAATGTACAAACAATAACTAACCCCTCGTGCGCTGACGTCACAACCTATATTAATAGACTTATGTGTACACAATGTCATGTGCCCATGAGTTTCGCGACCCCGTGACTTCATGTCACATTGAGCAGGCGCCAAGCTATTCTGGCACCACCCTTAAACTGTCAGTCAAACTTATTTCAAGTAATCGGTGTATCAGGTGACGAAAAGGGTACTTGTTTGTTCGTCCATTTTGAAAAATGTGCCCACATTTCTTCTTCGCTGACAAGATAATTAGTAGCGACTGATCTCTATACTTGGTTGTTTGTCCATTTTGAAAATATTAATAAATTGTGTTGCAACTGTCTTTTCTAAGCGTGTTTCTTCTCCACTGGGTTCTTCTCTGCATTTTACACGCTTGGCAGTCACCATTTTAGTCTGGACTGAATTAATTTGACTGACCGTAATCATGAACAGCACACACACACACACACACACACACACACACATGCGCGCCCCGCACATGAATTCAGTTTCATGTCGGTCTTTCACTCATTTGGCCTAACCACTGGTTTAGATCTGATCATCGTCATTCTCTGGAAAGAATCCTTGACATAAATAATGCTTACAGAGTGACAGTTACCTCCCATATAGAAACAATCTGGGCCATGCAGATAGCATTGGGAACATTGACCAGCAGGAACGGTACCTGTGGGAATATAGACCTGTGGGAACACTGACATGAACTAAAAAGGATGTTACGTCCCTGTATTTCACTTGTACAACGCTTACATGTTGCGCGGCTTGCATGTTGCAATTTCAAGTTACGGACCTCACGAGGATCTATGCCTTTTGCTGACACCGCTTCTTGTTTACCGATTCGCTGGTTTAGGGCTCAATGTGACATGAAGTCACGGGGTCGCGAAACTCATGGGCACATGACATTGTGTACACATAAGTCTATTAATATAGGTTGTGACGTCAGCGCACGAGGGGTTAGTTATTGTTTGTACATTGCGAAATATCAAAACATTCGAGGTTGTAGCGATCACTGCGCATTTTGCTCTGTCTGAAGTAATTTTAAAGTAGTAAGTCTGGACTTAACCCGCCTGACGTCGGAGACGCTACAATGAAAAAGTGTGTCCAGCCGACATGTTTTTTTGTTGTTTATAAACTGTGACCTCCCAGGCTGCCGGACGTGACAAAACACCATCTCAAAGGCGTCATTCGGAAGTTTTAGCGTGTGGTTACTTCTGTTACTGTGTTAGCAATGGCGTGTGCGGAACAGCAACGACCAGAAAGAAGAAATGCCCCTCCACGACCCCCGCCACCTACACTGGTTGGAGTCAGACAAGGGAATGAGCCCGTTGCTGTTGTTGAAACATTCCACAAATTTCAGCGCCTTCATGACGAGGCATTTGCTTCCGTCAACAAAGGCTTAGCAGCAGATGAGGATTGCAGTGTGAGAGAAGCACAAGAACACTATGAAACTGGTTTAGCCCTGCTGGACCAAGCTTTGGCGATTGATTGTGAACAGCTTCAGAACTCCACACAGGAAGAGAAAGAATCGACCAAACAGATGCAGTGCAAAATGAACAAGACCCGACTTCAGATTGCTTACCGTTTGGAAGGGATTCGTGGAGTCAACGAACAGAGAAGTACTCCAGAACTTTCGCCGTATCTAGATACCAATGCAGTGCGCCTGCCATCTTATGATGAAGCAGTTTCAGCATCCAGCCATTCCTCTCTTATGTCTGATGCTGCTCTCGGAGATAGCATTATGGAAACAGAGTATCCTGGTCACACAGAGAGGACTGAAGCAGAAGCAACACAGTTGTTCACAATCCCTGATGGTGTTCAGATTTTCTACATTAGCAGGCAGGGCTATGTCAGCGCACCATCCTACCCGTCATCTCTCCATGTGCTCAAGTTCCATGAGCCTGTAGAGGGGAACAATGAGTCTCGCAATGCAAGTGACGCACCTCCAGCCTTTCTGCAGGTTGGGGATTGGTTCTACCCACTGGTCCCTGGAGCTTCCCCTGTCCTTCATACTTCCTATGGGGCCTACATCTTCCCTGATCTGTCCCCTGGAGCGGCAGGGTCTTCAGTAGGTCTGATGCTTCCCGACACGGTCAGTGATGCTGCACGTCATTGTATGGAGGATATTCTGCGGAACTTCTCGGCAGTTCAAGAGCAGCGCACACCAGTGGAGCCAGAAGATTTGGTGCTTCCCACAGCTCCTATTGAAGAGCCAGAAGCATCTGAGGTGATAGGACATCCACAAACAGTTGAACGGGACAAAGACAGGGCAGTGGAGGGCCCATCAGAGAATACCACTTCTGCCAAAATCTCAAAAGGAATAATTGTGGCCTCGCAGTGGATTTCCTGGGGTGTGGGAAAGGGAGCACAGAAGGCCGGTGAGCTGATATCTTTTGGATCAGCCAAGTTGCGTGAGAGACTCAAGCCAGAGGAGCAGGCACGTCAGGTGGATCCTCGAGTCCAGAAGGGCATGGTCTATGCTCGAAAGGCAACACATACGGCCGTGAGAGTCAGTGGGTTCATTGTGAATAAGCTTGGAGAGGCAACCGTAGCACTTGGTAAGCAGCTGGCTCCACACATCCGTGAGAAGGGGGAAAAGATTCTTCCCAAGTCCTTCAAAAGAAAGGACTCGCAGTCTTCGATTGATGCTGTCATTGAGGTTGCTGCTAGTGGACTGCATGGGTTTGGAACAGTGTACATGAGCCTTGAAGGGGCAGCTAAAGCTCTGGCTAAAAGCTTGGCCAATGAAACGGTCAACATTGTTCAACACAAGTACGGTGAGCATGCTGGCAGACTTACAGAAAACACCATGTACGCAGCTGGAAATGTTGCCATGACAGCATACAATGCTGACAACCTTGGTGTCAAGGCCATTGCAAAACGTGCAGCCAAGGATACAGGCAAAGCTGTACTGCATGACATCAAAGACAGTCGTACTGCCCGCAAGAAGGAACAAGAACAAGGGACGTGTAGTGTTGCTGGCAGTGGCGTGGATGGTCTATCAACAACAGACAAGTCTGGGGAGAAAGTTCCCAGGTGAACCGGTGATGTATTGACAGAGGCTTGTGTGTTCACATATAATCAGAGCTGGCGTGCAGGTAATAGACGATTTCCGGAAATCTGAATTCAGCCAAAATTGCATACCTGTATCTTGTCAAAAACCTTGTTTGTATATCGCATGTTTGTCCAGGCTTTTACTCCAAATCTACTTGTGATTTTGTATAAGTTTGTATTTCTTCAAGTCTGTACACTGTATTTGCCAACCAACTGCCTTGTGCATGTTGTGCTTTGGTATAAGGCTAAAAAAATACCTCGCCCAAGTCCACTAAGACTATGGTAAGCAGTTTCTGGCTGTTGGCAGTTGCCTGTAATTGGCTTTGGCTGACCATGCACTTTGACTTTAGACTTAACTACCGATGAGTATAGTGCTTGTGTATATAGTTAATAAGTTATAGACCATCATTCTTTCAGGAACAGTAAACTGTGATTGACAATATGTTGATGCATATAATTTACAAGTTTTACATTGAACATTGAAACTAGCCATCTAATTTTTTGTATCATACCTGCTGTTAGTGGTACATAATCAAAAGTCAATTATAGTTTTATCAAGTTCAAATATAGATCTCTATCATGAATGCTGCAATGTTTTTGTCAAGAAAAGCCATTTGTCTGCTTTTTGATATAATTTATTTATTTATTGTGGTCTTTCCATTTTGAATACATGATGCATTTAGGAAATGAATACAGTGCACATGTATGCATTATGAGTATCTTCTGACTCAAACTCAAAATGGGTGACAGCCTTCAGTTCTGGAGGCTGATTCAGATTTTTCAAAATCCCAGAAAGCTAAATTTCAGCTGTTTGGTTCAGACAGAACAGCCCTTCAGCCAGCCTGTTCCTTCTGCAAGGGGCATAGATGCTCATGAGCCACTGCAGATGCAGGGGCTCATGAGAATTTGTCTTTTGCTGGCCGTGGATCTTGGGGGCATAGTTAGCTCATGGATCATTTTCAGTCATTGCAGTTTTTCCAGTCACCCATGAAATCAGCCACTGGGTGTTTGTTTGTTTGTTTGTTATTTTCTTCTCTTTTTTTTTTTTTTTTTTTTTTTGGGGGGGGGGGGGGGGGGTGCCTGTGAAGTTTGTTGGTGGACTTGCCAATCAAAAATCAAAGCTCCTGGCGGTCCTGCAGCAGATTCTGTGGCTTGTCTCTTTAATTGCTTTCAAAATGTTTTTATGTAACCCTTGCTACTTGAATCGTACGCCATGGATAGAAATTGCACCACACAGTCGCTGTGGCACATTTTATGTAAATTGTATGATGTGATATCTACCCACGACGCACTAATCATGCAAATATCGACTGTGTACTTACCTTACCCCATTTAACCTTACTTACCTTACCCCATTTAACCCCCATTCCCAACAGCGGGAGATGAATTGACCATGATAATTCAAGGGTAGTGCCAGATTAGCTTGGCGCCTGCAGGCGCCAAGCTAATCTGGCACTACCCTTGAATTATCATGGTCAATCCATCTCCTGCAACTGGTACATAGTCATTTTAGGCAACACCTCCCAAATTTGAGGAATGGGACCTTGGGGCTAAAAGGGTTAAGCTGTAGTGGTGGCTAGGGAAGATAAATGAATGTACTGTGTATACTTTGTGTCGAGCTCGTTGGCATTTAGAATGACTATCGTTGGCCAACTTTGCTGCCATTGTATGTTGAAGTGGAGAGAGGGCTTGCGCAGGCTGAGGTAGGGCTGTTGGCAGCAGAAAGCTAGTGATGGCTGTGTGGCAGGTCATTTGGGTTATCTTCTTCTGTTCTAATGTGTCGTGTGTAGCAGATATTGTTATGTTGACATCATGTAATACATGCTACCAGTATTTTTGATTTTTCTGATTATTGAAAGCACATGGAATGAACATGGTTTGCCGTCTGTTGTGCCATTGGTTGCTGTTTTGGAAGGTGGGTGGGGGGGGGGGGGTGCCTTGTGAAGTCTGTTGACTTTATTTTTGTGAAATCCGGACATAAAAGTGACTGCCAAGCGTGTCAAATGCAGAGAAGAACCAAACTGAGAACGAAAAAAAGCTGACAGCACGGTTTATCAATCCATTTAGCCCCAACGCCCTACAGCAGGAGATGGATTTCTAAGCGTGTTTCTTTCTCCATTTGGGTTCTTCTCTTTATTTTGTGATATGTGTATGGGGTGAAAATTGTTGGGCGTTGAGCATTGGTCGTATGTTCTGTATCTTTTTGTGATCTCAACTCTTTCAGCCCGACGCACATATTTCCCCAATTTTGCAGGCGTCACCTAACAACTATGCACCTGTTGCAGGAGATGGATCGACCATGATAATTCAAGGACAGTGCCAGATTATCTTGGCATCGACAGGCGCCAAGCTAATCTGGCACTGCCCTTGAATTATCATGGTCGACCCATCTCCTGCTGTACTGCGTCGGGGTTGATTGGGTTAATACTGTTCACAAGTATTACTTGTGCATTCAGCTGTACATCGTGTAGAGCTTTCAAGAGTAAGCCCGTGACAGATAACATTTTATTGGTGACAGATAACATTTTTTCGTCAGATGACTTGTCGAGGGAAATTAACATTCTCTGTGTAGTTGATACATTGGATTACAGCTGTACATTTTTGTGTTTAGAATTAACCCTTTGGTTGTCGGTAACACTTTTCAACAGGAATCATGGTGACAACACGCTACCGACAGCCAAAAGGTTAACCCTTTTAGCCTCGGATCCCTACAGCAGCAGGTGGCTTGACCATGATAATTCAAGGGTAGCGCCAGGTTAGCTTGTTCGCCTGCAGGCGCCAAGCTAACCAGGCGCTACCCTTGAATTATCATGGTCAAGCCACCTCCTGCAACTGGTACATAGTCGCTAGGCAACACCTCCAAAATTTGAGAAATTGGACGCTTAACTCATTCTACCCCAAGACCGAAATCCCCAAATTTCACCATTCTCTGAAGACTGCATTGGGCAGTGCAGGACACAGATCGACCATGATAGTTCAAGGGTGATGCCAGAATGGCTTGGCACCCATAGGTGCCAAGCTACTCTGGCATCACCCTTGAACTATCATGGTCGATCCTTATCTTGCTGGGGTGGGTCTGGGGTAGAATGAGTCAGCCCATAGGCGCCAAGCTATTCTGGCATCACCCTTGAACTATCGTGGTCGATCCTTATCTTGCTGTGGTGTGTCTGGGGTAGAATGAGTCAGCCCATAGGCGCCAAGCTATTCTGGCATGACCCTTGAACTATCATGGTCGATCCTTATCTTGCTGTGGTGGGTCTGGGGTAGAATGAGTCAGCCTATAGGCGCCAAGCTATTCTGGCATGACCCTTGAACTATCATGGTCGATCCTTATCTTGCTGTGGTGTGTCTGGGGTAGAATGAGTCAGCCCATAGGCGCCAAGCTATTCTGGCATCACCCTTGAACTATCATGGTCGATCCTTATCTTGCTGTGGTGGGTCTGGGGTAGAAGGAGTTGAGGGTTAATATTGATGACGTCTACACTCGTCACTGATGTCGATGGGGAGAAAAACGCCTTGTGGGGTTGGTGGTAGGGCCGTCGGGAGTCAGATCTAGGGGAGGCCCTGCCACAGATCCTGCTAGTTGGCTCTCTCCCAGTAACACGATGCAGCATGTGTAGCGATGTCCTGCTGACGTGCTGCTTGCCTGTGATGGTCACGTGACTGGTCAAGGGAAGTTACCCTACTCTGTGTGCTTGATACTGTGGACTCTGTGTATGCGCCTTGTCAATTTAACCCCTTCACTTTCAAGAAAATGTGAACGTGATCCCACCACAACAGACATAGATCCTCATGAGCCCCCGCGGCTGCTGGGGCTCATGAGAATGTATGCCTCTTTTCAAGATCGATGTGTAGCCTTGTTTGTTGGGCACTTGTGGCTTTTGGTCGCTGAATGAACATGCATTCAGAAACAAAAAATGTACGTGCCGAGGCAGGGAGGGATCGAGTATGTTAGTACGTGTATATATTGCCATCGGATGTTGGGAAGGGGAGATCACTATCTCGTAGGAGCTGTTGTCTAGGGCTGTCAAGAGTTGGACTCTCACGGCAGCTCTGCAACAGATCATGTGGGATATCACGTGCTCCATTGTACTGCGATATCGGATACAAGTGCACAGTTCTTTGGCTCCCAAGGGGATGCCTGGGTAGCTGCACAGCCATGTACAGCCCAGCTAAGGCTGATGACAACCTGAAGACCATTTGCTTACCGGGTGCTGTTTGCTACACATCCTTGTGCATGCAGAACTTCAATAATGTGATTGCGAACGCTGCAGTCTGACATATATATATGCTCTAGGGCACCGTGATATACTGGGGCAGACCTGTATCTCCCTCCACAGTACGCATCAGGGTAATAATTATGTACCAGACGACGTTTTGTTTTGTCTCTATGCTGGTTAATCTGTGATGGTCACAGGAACTGTGAAGAGAGTTGCTCCGAGTTACACTGTACACCTGACCTTATAAAAAAAATATTATATATATGTACACAATCTGGAGCTGTAGGAGTGTGAACAATTGTGTTGACCCCTTCACTGTCGAGAGTGAGTGCACACGACCCAGCTGCAAGAGACATAGATCCTCATGAGCCCCCGCAACTGTGTCTCTTGCTGACCTCGATTTTGTGTCCACGCCGCTTGGACGGTTTTGGCTTGTGGCCGTTGAATGAACAGCAGTTTCATGAACACAAAACATGTACAGCGGTAGTGAATGGGTTGTGACCCTGGTCAGCTCCACAGGGTGGGTTTTCCTCTCTATTCTGGGGTATGTGTTTCTGTCTACCCGAGGTCCATTCCCCTGTATTTGCCTTTTTAAAACTCTTCCTGCTGTCTGCACTGCCTGTAGCTCTTGATATTGGATGTGTGTTGCTAAATGGTCTTAGCTTTATTTAGGCCCCATTTGTAAGGTTTATTTAACGTATTGGACCGGCTGGCGACATACATTCAATGTTCTGTTTAGTTTGGGTTTTTTTTTTTTTTCACAAGCAGTACAGGCAGGTCCTGAGAAAGCCTTGTTGCTGTCGGGACGTTAAACAATGTACAATCATTACACCATTTAGCTCTAAATCCTATTCCCAAATCTTTGAGGTGTCACCAAACAACCGTGTACCAGTTGCAGGCGATGGATCGGCCTTGATAATTCAAGCCAAGCTAGTCTGGCACTACCCTTAAATTATCATGGTCGATCCTTCTCCTGCTGTAGCGTGTTTGGGACTGCCATACATGGCTTCATTTTTTGCCATTGGATGTTGGAGGGAAGAGAGATCTGGCAAGGCCTGTTGTGGAACTGTCAGAACCTGAAGACGCCACAGATTCAGAGTATTTCGCTTCTTTACCCATTGGATGTCAGGAGCACTTTTTGTCAAGGCGATTCCTACAGGAATCATTGTGGGGAAAAAAGCACTACCAGCAGCCAAAGGGTTAACATGCAGTATTTGTTACAAATTTCACACAAACAAAAAGGTGCAAAAGATCTGTACAATGTACAATTTACCTATTATTTAGGCTAATTTGTATGGATCAACTAATGAATATATATAATCCACATTCCAAATGTATGCGTATAAGTTCTATTCTTTGTGCGTTATCTGTCTTTTTGTTGGGGTGTGTATGTATTGTCTTATGATTGTATTTTATAAACAACTATGGTGCATGGGTGACAGTCTTCAATCCTGTAAGCTGATTCAGCTTTTCGAATCCCAAGCTGATTTCAGACGGACAGCCTTCAGCCTGTTCCATCTACAAGGCATGAACTGAACCCTTGCATCAGGACCCCACCCGGCTGGGGGACAGGGTCACCCTGGTCAGCCCACAGGTGGTTTCTCTCTATGTGTTTCGTCTACCTTGTCCATCATGCCTTTAAACCTCCGCATGCTGAGCCTGATATGGATGGTGCTAAGGTCTTAGCTATTAGCCCATGTTAGGTTATTACGTATTGACGTGGCGACTACTCAGTCGTTATTTTTTTTTTTTTCAGCAGTGCAGCACGCTGAAAGCTGTGTGGGCTAACATGACAATCAATCATGACCTAAGGCTCGTCTCTTGCTAGCCTCAGATGACAGGGCATAGTCCATGAACCATTTTCAGTCATTTTAATTTTTCACACCGTCGCCCATGATACATTACATACACTAGAAGTCATGCAGCTGCGAATGTAGCCGTACTGTACCGGATTATCAGCCTGTGATCACGTGATAGAAACAGCATACTGACAGTGTGAGCCCATTGGGTGTCGGTAGTGGGTTTAGTCGCGATTTCTAAAGACATCATCGCGACTAGAACCACTACAGACTGACACCCAAACGGTGAATGTGTTTGCAACGCTTGTGAACCTAGTTTTTGTAAATATTTGTTTTGACCCATTTAGCCCCGACGGTTTACATCAGGAGATGGAATGACCGTGATAATTCAAGGGTAGCGCCCGATTAGCTTGGCGCCTACAGGCGCCAAGCTAATCGGGCACTACCCTTGAATTATCACGGTCATTCCATCTCCTGCAACTGATACACAGTCATTAGGCAACACCTCCAAAAGTTTGGAAGGGTTAAAAAAAAGTGTCTGAACTCCCCTACCGGTATTTATGCAGAAGAGAAGAAGCGCAGGAAAGTGTTTTTTTTAAATTTTGCAACAGATTTCATAAATTAACTTGTCCCTTTTGGCCAGTATTACATTACACACCAAAACATTTAGAGAGAAGATTCCAGTAACCTGCGCTAGAGCAGGTTTGATTGCTAAATTTGCCAGTATAACAGTTTCTCAATGGTGCCGTGCCTTTTCAGGCCTTTCTTTCACATGCCACGTGAGTAGGCACACATGGCAGAGGTTTTTTCAACTGCCCCTTGCAGTCAACAGGGGAACTCGGTGTAGCAAACGGAAAAAGACCAGACAAATGTTTATTATGTTTGCCCTTTTGTCGAGCATTAGTGCAAGACATACTTGCAAGACATTCTGAGAACTTTCATGAAAGAGGTACGATGATTTGTTAACCCTTTATTCATTTTTGCTTGGAGGTCTCTTTAACACATGTAACCCCCAGGCCTCGTTTCCCAAATTTTAGAGGCGTCCCCTAACAACTATGCATGAGATGGATCAACCATAATTCAAGGATAGTGCCAGATTAGCTTGGTACCAAGCTAATCTGGCACTAACCTTGAATTATCATGGTTGATCCACATCCTGCTGTAGTGGTCAGAGCTAAATTGGTACCAAGCTAATCTGGCACTAACCTTGAATTATCATGGTTGATCCACATCCTGCTGTAGTGGTCAGAGCTAAATTGGTACCAAGCTAATCTGGCACTAACCTTGAATTATCATGGTTGATCCACATCCTGCTGTAGTGGTCAGAGCTAAATTGGTGAACTGAGAATTTCCTCTATTTATGTATCTTGTGTCCAGCAAGGACCGTGACAAAAATAAATAGGCAGTGTCCTTATTGTTCTTTTGACCTCGGGGGGGGGGGGGGGGGGGGGGGGGGGGGATGACTCTTCTGTTTGGTGAAGGAGGTAGATCTTTTATTTTGCAACATTCTGACTCCGCAATTCATCCTTTGCCTGTTGGTAGTAGTGTTTGTTGTGATGATTGCTGCAGACACCATCATGTTGCAGTTGTCAGTTTTTGGCATTTCAAATTCCAGTTCTTCTTCACATTGTTCAATAAAAGACAAGGCACAAAGGAAATTGGGTTTGTTTTATTGATGCTTAAAGTATGAATGACAAGTTACGTACACAAAGTCTCACTGGATACACGGGAGTCATTTGGCGTGCATAAATTTCTTGAAGTTTCAATAGCATCGTAATACTTGCAGCTGTACTTGGTCCAGTACACGTGATACCAGCTCTTCTTCCTTACGGCTGCGAGAGGCAGAGAGTCTCATGTGCCCCTAGTGACCCACACTAAGGAGAAACCATTCACATGAAGATCTATGCCACTTGCTTACTGCTGGAAATCCATCATGATAGTTCAACTTGAGTTGAAATGTTCATACACTATTTTGTAGACAGACCAAGTGACTCCCATCCTCAAACTGTTTGATTCATGGTCTCTGGTGAGCATAAATCAATCAGTTTGAGAATGGTAGTCTGTCCACAAATGACAATATACGAACACTTGATGCCTTTGTTTTACAGAACCTTGCACAAGTTAAATCCTTTTACAGGTACAAAAATCAAGCGCAGCACAGTTTCGCTTCAGCCTGTTTGTTGGGTGCCGCTAAACTCAAACTGCTGATTCCGCAGGGTTTTGCTGTTTTGTCGAGTCAAACATCTGGCTGCAGATTAACCCTTTTCATCTTAATATGCTAGTACTTGAAATAAATTTGCCAATGACAGTTCAAAGGTTGTGCCAGAATAACTTGGTGCCTGAGGCACCAAGCTATTCTGGCACCACCCTCCAACTAAACCTGTCGATTTATCTTGTAATCTGTAATGTAGCCTTCATAGGAAAACAATCATTTTTTTAAAATAAATCAGCCGCAAGATGTAAGGGGTTAAACCCAAACGCAACAGCAACAGCCAAACGATTAACCCTTTTAGCCCCAAGGTCCCATTTCTAAATTTTGGAGGTGTTGCCTATCAACTATGTACCAGTTGCAGGAGATGGCTTGACCATAATTCAAGGGTAGTGCTAATCTGGCACTACCTTGAATTATGGTCAAGCCATCTTCTGCTGCAGGTATCCGGGGCTAAAAGGGTTAATTAGGACATTTCGTCAATATGGAGACGTCTGACCTCGACATGCTTTCTTCTTGTGTGCATTCAGGCTCCCCAGCTGAGTAAATCCGCCGCCACACTGTCCACACGTGAAAGGTTTCTCCTTAGTGTGGGTCACCATGTGCGCCCTCAAAATCGCAGCCTGTGTGAACCTAGCGTCACATTCCTGGCATTTAAACGGCCTCTCGCCTGTGTGAATCATCATGTGTTGCTTCAGTTTACTGGCCAGTGTGAAGCTAGTTCCGCATTCTGCGCATGTGTGTTTTTTCTTGCCGAAGTGGGTGACCATATGTTGCTGCCAGAGTTTTTTCAGCCTGAAAGCTGCACCGCATTCTGTACACTTAAGTAACTTCTTGGGAAAGTGTATGCGTAAGTGTTTTTTGAAAGCTGAAGACTGCCTGAAACTAGCACTACACTCTTGACACACAAAGGGCTTGTCACCTGTGTGGATTCGGGCATGTTCCTTCAAGTGACAAGCATGTTTAAAACTGGCATCACACTCTGTGCATTTAAATGGCTTCTCGCCCGAATGGGTCAGCATATGCCTTTTCAAGCCATAATCGCGAACAAAACTCGATTCACATTCAGTACACTTGAATGGTTTGTCACCGTGATGAGCAAGCGTGTGATTTTTCAGCTTGTATCGGTGTAAAAATGTATCGCCACACTCTGAACACATGTATGGCTTGTAGCCCGAGTGGATCAGCAAGTGTCTTTTAAGTGAATGGAATTTTGCGAACTCTGCTTGGCAATGCTGACAGACGTATGTTGTGACACCTGTCTGGTCTGCTGTGTGTTCATCAGTGGACATGCTGTCAGAAGCAACTGAGCTTTGTTGCTTGGTCTTCTTCTCCATCCCAGTAACCAAAGATCCTCGAACTGAGGGTCTTTTTGTGACAGTGTGAGGCTTCAGTCTTTTGTGAGATGACTTGTGCTTTTTTAGCTGTCTAGGAGACTGGAAACATGCTTGACACGTACTACACACAAACGGCATCTCACTAAGTGCAGTAACTGGGCTTTCATCACGCCCCGAGATATCTTTCATGCTGGCAAGAAGTGACGGCATAAAAGGCTTTTCCACTTGCGATGAAGACCCCTTATCCACACGCCGAGAGCTAGAAGCACTCTCATTTATAAGATCTTCTACCTCTGTTTTGGTGTGTATAAAGTGTGGGAGAGTTGACGCAGGTCGTGCTGAAGACTCATCCTCCTCACACACAGAACTAGTGGGTGCTTCTAGATCTACCTCTGTTTTGATGCCTACAAATGGAGCAGTTGAAACAGGTAGTATTGCGCTGTGTTCAACCCCGTTGCTCATGCAGACACTATTACTGTTAACAACACTAGAGGACGCATGCACACGAGGGTCACCGGTAATGTGACGACTCATGTCACCGCTAGAAACAGAGCTACCAGCAGGTTCTCCATCACTTTCACTCTCAGGCTCTGGTTTAATCCAACACCTGGCACTGGTCCCCCGTTTCAAGCTGGTATCCGAGCGTTTTGAATTTTGCAGCTCTGACTTGATCCCTGGAGGTGCATCAGACATACATTTTCTGTCACTGTCCATTTCACCGTAAAGGCTGGGCATACAATCGGCTTCTTGTTTGACATCAGCTTCAATCGCGCTGGTCCCGAGTTCTGCCTGGATGCTCGGTTCCACGATGCTGACTGAGGCCTCCATCGTCCCTCAAGTAAAGCTGTTCTGCTGCTGGTGTCTGTGCTCTGTGTGGGAAAATTGAATGGGATCAAGAATCTCTAGACTACTGACAATACTGTTCAGCAGAAAGATGCATGGATACATGTCTTTTCCGTTGAAGAGTATTGCCACTAGCATCCAAGTTACTGATATATTAACCCTTTTTAGCCCCAAGGCCCCATTTCTCAAATTTTGGATGTCTTGCCTAGTGACTATGTACTAGTTGTAGGAGATGGATTGACCATGATTATTCAAGGGTAGTGCCAGATTAGCTTGGTGCCTTGGCTCAGGCACCAAGCTAATCTGGCACTACCCTTGAATTATCATGGTCAGTCCATCTCCTGCTGTAGGGACTAGGGGCTATAAAAATGACAATCAACCCCTCCACCGCCAGCACTCCAAAACTTGCATACCACTGTCAGACAACCGGCTCTGCCCCAGAAAAGCAGAACTGATGTGCATGAACCATGTTAGTTTCAGTGTGGTGTCAGAATGGCTTGGCGCCTATAGTTGCCAAGCTCTATTCTGACCACATCCTTAAACTATCATGGTCTATCTGTTTCCAGAACAATGACAGACCTCAAATGATATGATTTCATCCTGAATAGGATAACGCATGCAGGCAATAGGCACAGAACCCCTTCGTCCTTTTCTTCCTGAGCAGAGTAGTTGCCCCCTCCACGACGACTCATGTGAATATGTACTACTTGCAGATTGGGCCGTGTTCAAATCATTTTCTTACCAGTGAAGGGGTAAAACGTACGTGCAGTGTGAGAATGTTACACACTTCTAAAACAGACATAAATTATAGTATCAGTAATTCCTAGACTAACGTAATGGTTTGGCGAGGGTTATGTTTGACCAATGCAAGGGCGTTTTAGCTTTGGAAGCCAAATTAATGGTTTTAACTTAAACCCGACAGAAAAACAGCAAAACCAGTCATTTCCGATCCGAACACTGTGAACTAGCCGAATAAATAAGACAAATGCTTTATTTGGTTTCCAGAAAGCGTCAATGGGGCTTGTGTTCTTGTAAACAATGCTCCAAAACAGCCCTATTTTACTCACATCTGATGTCGTTATGGGAAAATAATATATTCACCATTTCCACGACGCCATTTTGGTGCGAGTAGCCCATAACTAGGGGACGTCACTCTATAGGTTTGTATAAATTTATTTTTGCCACACTTACTATAAACTTACTATACCTCTTCAAGCTGTTGACTGTGCAGCGGCGGATTCCCGCATATGCCATGTACACCTCTTGCTGGCGGAGATCAGTTATACAGTTTTCTTCATATCACAGGACATTTTCTGAGCACAAAGTGCACTATAAAAGGACTGCACACACGGTCAATACATTGAGCGCTGCACACACACACGCCCAAAAGGGCCCGGGAAGTTCCCCGCTTTGCCTAGGAGCGTCGGCGCGGCAGCCGCCATCTTGAGAGGACACGATAGACTGCAGATAGTAGCGAAGTAGTGTTTCAACGCGTTTTTCTTCATGTTTCTTTCTCTTTGGAAACAAACAAAAACAGATTCTATTTTACGGTTTCCTACGGTGATGGAAAGACCTGCTGTTATTGCCTATAGCACTTTCCTGACATTGTTCTGACAGCGATTTCCCGATGCTGGAGCGCACGAGTCGCGTATCCTCTCAAGATGGCCGCCACGATTCGCGTGATGACATCTACTTCCCGAGCTCTATAGCATGTGATCTAGTCTGTTCTGTGCCTGTCCGACAAAATTCTTTTCTAGTAACCACTATTAACCCCATTGAACCTGAAGCCCGCACCTCCTAAATTTTGGCAGTGTCGCCTAACGACTACTGGCTAGAAGAGATGGATCGCCCATGATAATTCAAGGGTAGTGCCAGATTAGTGTGGCGCTTTATGGTGCCAAGGTAATCTAGTACTACCCTTGAATTGTCATGTTGATCCAACTCGTGCTGTAGGTCATCAGGACCAAATAGGTTAAGTATAAAAAAAGCTAACTATATGACATAGTGTCTGGACACACAGGCAAGCAGGCACAGATATATTGAACACATTCACAGACACACCACAGAAATGCTGCACTCGGCTGAAAATGAAATAATTGCTAAATCTGTATGTTTATTAGCAGATACTGCTTAAACATGACACAATGTGAAATGCAATGAACATCTTAACAAAAAAGAAACAAGCTTACCAAAAAAGTGCACAAGCACAAAAGACTAGTGCACAATTTTCTAATTATCTTTTGAAGAGGGCAAGCGGCCACATTTGTGGGTCTATATTGAAAATGGGGTCTAATGTGAAATAATAAATTGTGTGGCAACTGTATTTTCTCAGCGCATTTCTTTTTTCGTTTGGGATGTTTCACACACTTTTTATAGACAAACAACCATGTTTTCTCAAGAAAGCCTCCAACATTTTTTACCGCCCATAACTAATGCTGTAGTGGTCAATTTTGCTACATTCAGGCATAAATCTCCCCAGCGTGCATATCTGAAACAGAATCTAGACCCGTATCAAAAGTTTGTGTATACCGTCAAGCCAGTAACAGGCTACAACGTTGTTGTTGGTGTGCACAGTTTTTACACACACATTCAGCTGTTTTGAATCCCCCAAAGCTGAATTTCAGTCGACAGCCCTTCAGCCAACCTGTTCCATCTACATAAGAGAAGTACCCAACGGAGAAAGAAACACGCTTAGAAAAGACGGGTACAACACTATTAATATTTCGGGTAAATACCCTTTGTCAAAATAGACAAACAAACAAACAGATTAGCCGCTACTTATCTTCATTGGCAGAAGGAATGTGGCACATTCCTTCTGCCAATGAAGATAAGTAGCGGCTAATCTCTCTGTTTGTCTATTTTGACAAAGGGTATTTACCCGAAATATTAATAAATTGTGTTGTACCCGTCTTTTCTAAGCGTGTTTCTTTCTCCATTGGGTACTTCTTTGCATATTACACGCTTGGCAGTCACCTTTTTGGTCTGGATTCATCTACATAAGGCATAGATTCTCATGAGCACCTGCATCTATAAGAGGTTCGTGAAAAAGTACGTCTCTTGCTAGCCTCAGATGACAGGGCATGGTCCATGAAACATCTTCAGTCATTTCAATTTTCCACACTGTACCCATGATACATTACATACACTAGAAGTCATGCAGCTGCGAATGTAGCCGTACTGTACCGGATTATCAGCCTGTGATCATGTTGTTTTCAAGCGTTCTCCAATTCGTCAGGACTTGTGATAGAACCAGCATTCTGAGAGTATGAGCCCTTTGGGCGTCGGTAGCGTGTTTAGTCGGATGATTTCTGAAGACATCATCGCGACTAAAACCACTACAGACACCCAAACGGTTAACAATAACATGTTTGCAACGCTTGTGAACCTAGTTTTGTAAATATTTGTTTTGACCCATTTAGTTCCGACGCTCTACATCAGGAGATGGAATGATCGTGATAATACAAGGGTAGCGCCAGATAAGCTTAGCACCATTAGGCACCAAGCTAATTGGGCATTACCCTTGAATTATCATGGTTGATCCACAACCTGCTGTAGTGATCAGGTTGGTTCTACATTGCTTAATGTCTCGACAGCAATGAGACTTTCTCAGGACATGCCTGCACTGCATCTGAAAAAAAACTAAACAGAATATTGAATGAATGTTGCCAGCCAGTCTAATACGCTAAATAAACCTAAGGCCATTTAGCAACACACATCCAATATCAAGAGCTACAGGCAGTGCAAATGTAGGGAGAGTATAAAAAAGAAAAATACAGGTGAATGGCCCAAGGGTAGACAGAAACACATGTTCTAGAATAGAGGAGATAACCCACACTGTGGGGCTGACCAGGGTGACCCTGGGAACTAAAAAGTAGTCAATCCCACCCAGGGCAGACCCGGGTGGGGGTCTGTAGTGATCAGGGCTAAATTGGCAAACTAAGACTTTTCTATATCTATGTATCTTGCGTCCAGCAAGGACCGTGATAAAAATAACTAACCAGTGTCAATACTGTTCTTTCGCCCTTGGGGTGGGGGGGGGGGGGGGGGGGGGCGGTGGAGGCAGGAGGGTGATGACTCTTCTGTTTAGTGAAGGAGGTAGATCTTTTATTTTCCAACATTCTGACTCTATAATTCATCCTTTGCCTGTTGTGTTGGTAGTCATGTTTGTTGTGATGATTCCAGCAGACATCATCATGTTGCAGTTTTTTTGGCATTTCAGATTTCAGTTCTTCTTCACATTGTTCAATAAAAGACAAGGCACAAAAGAAATCAGGTTTGTTTCACTGACGCTTACAGTATGAATGAAAAGTTGCGTACACAAAGTCTCACGGATGTACCTCCAGTCGTTCGCCATGTATAAATTTCTGGAAATATCAATAGCATCGTAATACTTGAAGCTGTACTTGGTCCAGTACACGTGAACCAGCCCTTCTTCCTTACAGCTGCAAAAAAGGCAGAGATTCTCATGTGTCCCTGGTGAGAAACCATTCACATGAAGATCTATGCCACTTGCTTACTGCAGGAAATCCATCATGATAGTTCAACTTGAAATATTCATACACTATTTTGTAGACAGACCAAGTGACTCCCATTCTCAAACTGTTTGATTCATGGTCTCCGGTGAGCATAAATCAATCAGTTTGAGAAAGGTAGTCTGTCCACAAATGACAATATATGAACACTTGACTCCTTTGTTTTACACAAAACCTTGCACAACTTGAGTCCTTTTACGGGTACAAAAATCAAGCGCAGCACAGTTTCGCTTCAGCCTGTTTGTTGGGTGCCGTTGAACTCACTGCTGATTCCGCAGGGTTTTGCTGCTTTGTGAGTCAAACATCTGGCTGCAGATTAACCCTTTTCATCCTGATATGTTAGTACTTGAAATAAATTTGACAATGACAGTTCAAGGGTTGTGCCAGAATAACTTGGTGCCTGAGGCACCAAGCTATTCTGGCACCACCCTCGAACTAAAACTGTTGATCAATCTTGTAATCTGTAATGTAGCCTTCATAGGAAAACAATCTTTTTTTAAAAAAATTAATCAGTCTCAAGATGTATTGTGTTAATCACAACAAAAAGCACTAGCAACAGTCAAATTGGTTAACCCTTTTGGCCCCAAGGTCCCATTCTGACCGCCATGAGATGGCCTTATTAGCCTGCTCAGCGTTAAACCCAAATAACTAGCTGACCATTTCTAAATTTTGGAGGTGTCGCCTAACAATTATGCACCAGCTGCAGGAGATGGCTTGACCATAATTCAAGGGTAGTGCCAGATTAGCTTGGCGCCTTAAGGCGCCAAGCTAATCTGGCACTACCCTTGAATTAACATGGTCAAACCATCTCCTGCGGTTGTGATCCGGGGTTAAAAGGGTTAATTAGGACATTTTGTCAATATGGAGATGTCTGACCCTTGACAGGCTTTTTTCTTGTGTGCATTCAGGCTCCCCAGCTGAGTAAAACTGCCGCCACACTGTCCACACGTGAATGGTTTCTCCTTAGCCAAGTTAGTGTGGGTCACCATGTGCGTCCTCAAAATCACAGCCTGTGTGAAGCTAGCGTCACATTCCTGACATTTATACGGCATCTCACCTGTGTGAATCATCATGTGTTTTTTCAGATTTGTGAAGCTAGTGCCGCATTCTGCGCATGTGTATTTTTTCTTGCCAAAGTGGGTGACCATATGTTGCTGCCAGAGTTTTTTCAGCCTGAAAGCTGCACCGCATTCTGTACACTTAAGTAACTTCTTGGGAAAGTGTATGCGCAAGTGTTTTTTGAAAGCTGAAGACTGCCTGAAACTAGCACTACACTCTTGACACACAAAGGGCTTGTCACCTGTGTGGATTCGGGCATGTACCTTCAAGTTATAGGCATCTCTAAAACTGGCATCACACTCTGTGCATTTAAATGGCTTCTCGCCCGAATGGGTCAGCATATGCCTTTTCAAGCCATAATTGCGATCAAAACTTGATTCACATTCAGTACACTTGAATGGTTTGTCACCGTGATGAGCAAGCTTGTGATTTTTCAGCTTGTATTGATGTAAAAACGTATCGCCACACTCTGAACACATGTATGGCTTGTAGCCCGAGTGGATCAGCAAGTGTCTTTTAAATGAATGGAACTTTGCGAACTCTGCTTGGCAATGCTGACAGACGTATGTTGTGACACCTGTCTGGTCTGCTGTGTGTCCAGTGGATATGCTGTCAGAAGCAACTGAGCTTTGTTGCTTCTCCATCCCAGTAACCAAAGATCCTCGGTTCGACGTCATCCGCAGTGGACCCATGCACGGCTGTGCTCGGAGCGAGACTCTTTTTGTGACAGTGTGAGGCTTCAGTCCTTTGTGAGATGACTTGTGCTTTTTCAGCTGTCTAGGAGACTGGAAACATGCTTGACACGTACTACACACAAACGGCATCTCACTGAGTGCAGTAACTGGGCTTTCATCATGCCCTGAGAAACCTTTCATGCTGGCATGAATTGACGGCGTAAAAGGCTTTTCCACTCGCGATGAAGAACCCTTCTCCACACGCCAAGAGCTAGAAGCACTCTCATTTATAAACTCTTCTACCTCTGTTTTGGCATGTATAAAGTGTGGGAGAGTCGACGCAGGTCGTGCTGAAGACTCGTCCTCCACACACACAGAACTAGTGGGTTCATCTAGATCTACCTCTGTTTTGATGCCTACCAATGGAGCAGTTGAAACAGCATTGTGTTCAACCCCATTGCTCATGCAGCCACTATTACTGTTAAAAGCAATAGAGGCCGCATGCACACGAGGGTCACCGGTAATGTGACGACTCAAGTCACCGCTAGAAACAGAGCTACCAGCAGGTTCTCCATCACTTTCACTCTCAGGCTCTGGTTTAATCCAAAATCTGGCACTGGTCCCCCTTTCCAAGCTGGTACCTAAGCGTTTTAAATTTTGCAGCTCTGACTTGATCCCTGGAGGTGTATCAGACATACATTTTCTGTCACTGTCCATTTCACCGTAAACGCTGGGCATACAGTCGGCTTCTTGTTTGACATCAGCTTTAATCACGCTGGTCCTGAGTTCTGCCTGGATGCTGGGTTCCACGATGCTGACTGAGGCCTCCATCGTCCCTCAAGTCAAGCTGTTCTGCTGCTGGTGTCTGTGCTCTGTGTGGGAAAATTGAATGGGATCATGAATCCCTAGACTACTGACGACACTGTTCAGCAGAAAGATGCATGGTTACATGTCTTTTCCGTTGAACAGTATTGCCACTAGCATCCAAGTTACTGATATATTAACCCTTTTTAGCCCCAAGGTCCCATTTCTCAAATTTTGGATGTCTTGCCTAGTGACTATGTACCAGTTGCAGGAGATGGATTGACCATGATAATTCAAGGTTAGCTTGGCACCTTCAGGCGCCAAGCTAATCTGGCACTACCCTTGAATTATCATGGTCAATCCATCTCCTGCTGTAGTGACTCAGGTTAAATGGGTTAAATCAACATAAAAATGACAATTTAATCAAACCCTCCACCGCCAGCACTCCAAAACTTGCATACCACTGTCAGACAACCGGCTCTGCCCGAGGGAAGAAGAACTGATAAAAATGTGACATGCTACGACAGGATGTGCATGAACCATGTTAGTTTCAGGGTGGTGTCAGAATGGCTCTTTTCTGATACCATCCTTAAACTATCATGGTCGATCTGTTTCCAGAACAATGACATAGACCTCAAATGATATGACATGATTTCATCCTGAGGATGTAATATGATAAGGCATGCAGGCAATGGCACAGAACCCCTTCTTCATCAATCATTTAGAATATATGCAAACACTGTATGGTACCCAGGTTTAAAGAGACAATCTGTTGCACTCGAAAGGGTACAGAGATGAGCAACAAAGCTGGTTAAAGAATGTAGAAATATGACTTACTTAGACAGACTCAAATACTTTGGACTACACTCCTTATGTGGACATAGAATATGTGGAGGTTGTAGACAATACTGGAGTAACAGTTCCAACCATACTTTATTTCAGCAATGCGATCTCCACACACTGCATTCCCAAATGCACCAACACTGATACAATGTCTCTTCTGCAAATGTCAACACTGGCGACACAAATGTGTTTCTCTTACAACGTACACCACCGTTACGCTGCGTCTCTCACAATGTACACTTTGAACGGGCCATGTACCTACGATAAACTGTGTGTCCCTACAACTGACAATGCATGACAATGTACACATGTCTGGAAACACCACCACAAGGACTGGCTGTCCGCACAGACCTTGAAGAAGATAGAAGCGAGGAAGCAGAAGAAAGCAGCGGTCAACAACAGTCGCACGAGAGCAGCCAAAGTAAGGGCACAGGGGGAATACTGGGAAGCCAACCGCGAGGTGAAGAGGAGTATCAGGGCAGACAAGAGGGCCTACACAGACAGCCTGGCAGCAGAGGCAGAAAAGGCAGCAGGCAGCGGCAACATGAAACAGCTCTACGACATTACCAGAAGATTGTGGGGTAAGTATGGCCATACAGAAAGACCAGTAAAAGACAAAGAAGGCAAGCCTATTGCAGACAGAGCAGACCAACTCGACAGATGGGCCGAGTATTTTGAAGAGTTACTGAACAGACCTAGCCCACCCGACCCCCCCGACATCCAGCCGGCAGAGACCGACCTACCCATCAGCTGTGACAGACCCAGCCGGGAAGAGATCAGAAAAGCAGTGGCATTTTTGAAGAATGGCAAAGCAGCAGGGCCAGATGGCATCCCAGCGGAGTCTCTGAAAGCAGACCTAGAGACAACAGTTGAGATGCTGTACCCACTGTTTGGAAAGATCTGGGAAGAGGAGGTGATGCCGGCTGACTGGAAGGAGGGGTACCTAATCAAGCTTCCCAAGAAAGGCGACCTCAGCAAGTGTTCCAACTACAGAGGAATCACCTTGCTGTCAGTACCAGGAAAGGTCTTCAACAGGATCATCCTAGAGAGAATGAAGAGCTCCGTTGACCCCCAGCTGAGAGACCAGCAAGCAGGATTCAGGAAGAACCGATCATGTACAGACCAGATCGCCACTCTCCGCATCATCGTGGAACAGTCTCTGGAGTGGAGCTCCCCGCTGTGCGTCAACTTTGTGGATTATGAGAAGGCATTTGACAGCGTGGACCGAGAGACTCTGTGGAAACTCCTACGACACTACGGTGTACCCACAAAGCTCGTCCGCCTGATCAAGAGCAGCTATGATGGCATGACATGTCGCGTAATCCACGAAGGGCAGTTCACCAGAGAGCTCCAGGTCAGAACTGGTGTCAGGCAGGGGTGTCTGCTGTCTCCGTTCCTCTTCCTACTGGCCATAGACTGGGTCATGAAGATGACCACAGAGCACAGACGAAGTGGAATACAGTGGACACTATGGACACAGCTTGACGACCTCGATTTTGCAGATGACTTGGCATTACTGTCCCACACTCATCAACAAATGCAGGACAAGACCACGAGGCTTGCTGACATCTCGTCCCAAGTGGGCCTCACCATTCACAAACAGAAAACAAAGACAATGAGGCTGAACGCAACCAGGGAAGAACCAGTCTTGCTTGCTGGCACCCCGTTGGAGGAGGTGGAGTCCTTCACCTATCTCGGGAGCATCATAGACAAAAAAGGCGGCACTGATGCAGATGTCCGAGCACGAATCGGTAAAGCCAGAGCAGCCTTTCTCCAGTTGAAAAAAGTGTGGAGTTCCAGAGAGCTGTCACAACAGTGCTTCCTAGCACCATCTTTTATAGTAAAACAACTTTCCAGAAAAATCCACTGAAATCACACAACGCAACCAATCACAACAGAACACATAACTGAAACTCATAAATATTAAATAAAAAGAACTTTCTAGAATAAACTAAAATAGTCTACAAAAATTTGACTGCTACTTTCAGCCCCAAATCCCAGTGTGTAATGATGTCACACAAGAGTATGGCAGACCATTCACGACCTTTCATAAAACACACTGACTGGCTACTAAATTCACGCTCACAGAAAACTTTGACTAAAAATAAAAATAGAGCGGCTCTACACTTGGATGTCACACATATGAGGTCACTAGACAGCGCAACCTTTTGCACGAACGTTCTGGTTTATTCTCAGTGAATCTACGCAAAACCAAAATCGACCACTATTCTCCGTGCGACTTTGCTAGAAGCTTCCTGACTAAACTTGGCGTATCATATTCATAACAAAGCCAATTCCGCTATCTGCGCGAACGATAAAGAATCTTACTAAAAAGGTACGTGATTCGCAACCATGATAGCTCAAATAAATATCGGATCGTTTCCTACGATTAACACATGCATGCTCTCACAGAACAACACAACCGTAACATTCATCAATTATTTAGAATATATGCAAACACTGTATGGTACCCAGGTTTAAAGAGACAATCAGTTGCACTCGAAAGGGTACAGAGATGAGCAACAAAGCTGGTTAAAGAATGTAGAAATATGACTTACTTAGACAGACTCAAATACTTTGGACTACACTCCTTATGTAGACGTAGAATATGTGGAGTTTTTAAAATTTATAATGGCATCAACGATCTAAATTGGAAGGACTTTTTGCAGCACCATTTTGTGACAGAGCCCAAGACTCTAATGGGAAAATCTTTGTACGGCAGCCATTGCAAGACTAACCTGCGGAAGTTTTGTTTTTCTAACAGATTTGCCATTGTTTGGAATAAGTTTACAGTTTCATTTTTTAAAAAGCATGTAATATAAATTCTTTTAAAAACCAGCTGGACGAATTACCAAAATTTAAAGAGATTTCCTATTGCTATGATGAATGATTTATGGGAAAATGTGCCTGCATAACAGACCCAAAAAGTAATTAAAAAAAGAAAGGACATTTGCAAAGACCTCGCGGCCCATACTACTACTTTTTCTTCCTGAGCAGTGAAGTTGCCCCTCCACGATTCCTAGACTAACGTAATGGTTTGGCGAGGGTTATGTTTGACCAATGCAAGGGCGTTTTTGCTCTTGATGCCAAATTAATGTTTTAAATTAAACAGACTTAAAATGCAATAAACAGTAAAACAGAGCGAAACCAGTCATTTCCGGTCCGAACACTGTGACCTAGCCGAATAATTAAGACAAATGCTTTATTTGGTTTCCAGTAAGCGTCAATGGGGCTTGTGTTCATGTAAACAATGCACAAACTACAGCCCTATTTCACTCACATCTGATGTTACGGGAACAACTGAAAAATAATACAAATGTATATTCACCATTTCCACGACGCCATTTTGGTGCGAGCAGCCCATAACTAGGGGACGTCACTCTAGAGGTGGTTTGTATATTTTTGCCACAAATACTGTTGACTGTGCAGCGGCGGATTCCCGCAGATGTCATGCGCATGTACACCTCTTGGTGGCGGAGATCAGTTGTACTGTTTTCTTCCTATCACAGGAAATTTTCTGAGCACAAAGTGTATAAATACACTGCACACACTGTCAGTACAACCCAGTGTAAATGTCATGTTATATTCTAAACATGCAATGTCCGAATGATGTATTTGCATGTAAATGTCATGTTATAGTCTAAACATGCAATGTCCGAATGATGTATTCGCATGTAAATGTCATGTTATATTCTAAACATGCAATGTCCGAATGATGTATTTGTATGTAAATGTCATGTTATAGTCTAAACATGCAATGTCCGAATGATGTATTTGTATGTAGTAAAACTGTTGCCGCTAGGGTTTCACGTGAAAGAAAAACAGAAGATAGTGGTAGAAAACCCTTTAAAATAGAAACAAATAACGACGTTTCGGATCAAAGATCCTTCCTCAGGTGACATGGAAACAAACGTAGAACAGAAAAGAACACCAGAAAGAAAAGACGTCATCCTGTATAGAGAGAATTTAGAATGACGTAAAAAAAAAAAAAAAAAAAAAAAAAAAACACACACACACGCACACGACACACACATAATGACGCAAATACACATGCACAAAACACGTAGCACAAAACTTACGTCTATATACATACACGTCACTGCATACATTCGCATTCACTCGTGCCCACTGCAGCTCACGCACATGCACACACACACACACACACACACACGACACACACACACACACACACACACGCACACACACACACACACACACTCAAGGTAGCATCCAGTATCAACAGTGAGGTCAAGCCTGGCACCAACTACCATCAGGCCGAGCATACATCCTAGGGCGAATGTTCAAGCCGCGCGGATGGTAAGTGCCAAGCCTGTCCGCGAAAAGATTCTGTCATTTTGCGGCGGATGAAGTGGGATGTATTTTGCCAAAGGATGCGTATGCTGAAATGTGTGAGGCTATGAGGCGAGTGAATGCGAATGTATGCAGTGACGTGTATGTATATAGACAAACGTAAGTTTTGTGCTACGTGTTTTGTGCATGTGTATTTGCGTCATTATGTGTGTGTGTGTGTGTGTGTGTGAGTGTGTGTGTGTGTGTGTGTGTGTGTGTGTGTGTGTGTGTGTGTTTTTTACGTCATTCTAAATTCTCTCTATACAGGATGACGTCTTTTCTTTCTGGTGTTCTTTTCTGTTCTACCGTTTGTTTCCATGTCACCTGAGGAAGGATCTTTGATCCGAAACGTCGTTATTTGTTTCTATTTTAAAGGGTTTTCTACCACTATCTTCTGTTTTTCTGATGTATTTGTATGTAAATGTCATGTTATATTCTAAACATGCAATGTCCGAATGATGTATTTGTATGTAAATGTCATGTTATATTCTAAACATGCAATGTCCGAATGATGTATTTGCATGTAAATGTCATGTTATAGTCTAAACATGCAATGTCCGAATGATGTATTTGCATGTAAATGTCATGTTATATTCTAAACATGCAATGTCCGAATGATGTATTTGTATGTAAATGTCATGTTATATTCTAAACATGCAATGTCCGAATGATGTATTTGCATGTAAATGTCATGTTATATTCTAAACATGCAATGTCCGAATGATGTATTTGCATGTAAATGTCATGTTATATTCTAAACATGCAATGTCCGAATGATGTATTTGCATGTAAATGTCATGTTATATTCTAAGCATGCAATGTCCGAATGAAGTATTCGCATATAAATGTCATGTTATATTCTAAACATGCAATGTTGAAAGAATACTTTTGTTGTACAGTGCAGGATCAAGTTTTGCGTGGTGTGTGTATATGTGGGGACGGGGATGTCTGCATGACATGACAAAAGGAAAGGGTATGATTTTCTTCTCTTTTTTTTTTTTTTTCCCCTGCACAGATGTAACCGTCCATGTACCTTTAACACATAACGCATAGATCCTTGCATCCTACATGTTGCATAGTATCTAATTACATCACCTTTTATTTGTAATAAAATGTATATACCCTTGGTTATGAAACAGGCACGATACATCCCTCATCCCTTTTTTGTTTTCTTCTTTTAGGTTAATTTTTCATGTGTGGAGAGCATCGGATTTTAGGGGGATTGAAACCGGCACATTGACTTAATACAGCTCCCACAGGCTGGGTGAGCCAGAAAGGCTGAGTTGGTTTACCTCGCCCTGTACTTAGGTAAACGCACCAGTGGCGCCATTACTGCGATTTTCACATCTGTCTGATCACTCGGACTGGTCCTGTGCACTAGAACTGCGATCACTGGTAGGCTTTGCACTTGTAGTGTGGTCTCGTACGTTCTCGCGGAAGATTGTAATCACAGCTGAAAAACGGTTTGTTTCCGGTTTAAGTGTTACCTCCCCTTACATACTCGAGTTTCACTTTCCGCTTGCAGAGGTTTAAGCTGCACAGTCTAAGCTGCTCATAAAATGTTGAAGGGAGTACGTCCCTAGTGGAAAAAACATAGGTCTCCGGTGGCAGTTCGTTCCGGTCAGAGCTTGTGTATTCCTGAATCGAGTGCATTGTAGTGGCACTCATCTCTCGCAGGGCTGTCAGAGAAACTGTCCCACCTGAACACCATTCAATCTGCCTTCAGTGCAACCCTTAGACACTAGCTAAGTCATCCCCAAAGTGACACCCTTGAATGTTGCTGCATCTTTATGTTATGGCCCATTATGTGAAGTGCCTTGTTGTGGCGTTCACAATGCTGTTGATGTGTTGGATCATGCATGTCTGATGCCATGAAAAACAGACTAGATATGGTCAGAATGCCTCCAAAATTGGCATGAACATCAAGTAATATATCTGATCTTCAGAAATGTTGCATTTGAGACACAGGCACATGAAAGTGTATTTTTTCATATTTTTCCATTGCCTACCCCCCCCCCCCCCTACACACCCCTCCTCAGTCATCCCCTAATTTTTCAATTCTACGGCTATGACGGTGGTTTTCTGCCGCAAAGCTATGCAGATGTCGCAAAATCACCACCTTTGAGGAAAAAAACTTTTTTTTAGAATCTGCCAAATAGTGTAATGTTTTGTGGTGCCTGGCATAAAGATGCATTATTGCTGCGCGGGATTGCATATGGGAAAGGGTTTATTCTTTATTCATATTATTTTGCAGCAATCAAACGTCACGTAATTTTTTTCCGCGACATTGCTCATTACAGGTGCAGAGAGCACACGCTATAAACCGATCTGGTGCACAGGACCGGTACACTACTCCCTACGCCACCACCGCACCTTCGCCTGCCACCACAACACCGCCACCCACCCCGCCCATTTCAGCGCCCGACCCCCCCCCCCCCCCCGGCCCAGGATCGACTGGCCGCCACCACCATCACCCAACCTCCCTAGACCCTACCACAACCAGCCACGGTTCTACCGGCCACCGCCACCACTCATACAAGACCTTTTAGAGTGGCTGGCCTACCATCACTCCCCAGCCTGGCACTAAGCAACGGTCCCCCGGCCACACCACCCGCCTCCACCACCACCAACCACCCGGCCCTGGCAACACCATCAGCCACTGCGCGACGGAGCGACGGACAGTCAGCAAGACAGGCCCCCCCCCCTCCCCTGCCCCCCCCCCCCCCCCGGGCGAAATCAGCGATAGCTGGAAGCCCTAGTCCCTCTCAAAACTGAACTGAACTGAACAGGACCGGTCCCGTGCGAAAATAGCAACAATGGCGCCTCTGGTGCATGTCACATAGGCTCAGGGCGAGGTATACCAACTCAGCATCCAAAAGTGTCGCCTAGAGTCATCTCACCTTCATATTTCCCCCCACCCCCCCCCCACCCCACCCCCCCACCCCTTTTTTTTTTCTTCTCCCGGCCGGGAGGCTCCTGCGACCGTCCCAGGCCTCGAGAGTCGCGGGGTGTCCCCCGAGTCCCAGGGAAACGCGTCCCATAACTCCCAACCCCACCCGGGGGGGGGGGTGGGAGGGGGGGCGGGGCAAGGACCCGGGGGAGATCCTGGGTGGCCAAACCAAGGCTGGCAGTTGACCACGGCGAGCCGGGTTCGGAAACCGCGGCGCGCCCCGAGGAGTCCCGGCTCCACACTGGGCCCCCGGGGCTAACCTGGGACAGACCCGGGGAGGAATATAGGGGGAGAAATTAAAGAGCAGGCAAACCCGGGCGGCTGGAGTCCAGCCGCCTGAACGGAGGGGGGCCAAACACTCAAATAACATAGGCCCGACTAAAGGAGGTTTAGCATCCATCGTACATGCACTCCTTATAAACATAGATAATGGGTGGTGTCCTACGCGCAGGATAACACCCTCCTAGAGTCACGCGGTGGCGGACCCCGGCCCCTCCCCACTTATTCTCAAACTATCCCCTCGCGAAGTGTTGCCGTGGGCCCGACAGGGCCTAACAGCAAACACAGGTCACCCGCATCGCCATTCCACCTCATGGTCCCGCCCCCGCCCCCCCCCCCACCCCCTGGATAATAAAAGATATCACATCATCATCATCATCAACAATCACCCGGTCCCTGGCCGCCCTCTCCACCCCCCCCCGCCCCCCCCCCCCCCTCTGTCGCGGGTGGGCCCGGCGGTCTGGCGGAAGCCACCGCCGAACTCGGGGGGCCCGTGGTGGTGGGGGGGGGGGGGGAGGAATCACCCATCACATCACCCTTTTTTGTGTGTTTACGTTCGTTTTTTTTTTTTTATCCTTACAAGTTACTTTCCTGTATTTTTCCGCCCCCGGCACATTCAGACAGCCCTCCCAGGAGTTCGAGGGAAAGCCCGTTCAAAGGTGTCGTGCCGGGAGGCCTTTTGACCAACTGCCCCCCTCCTAGCGGAGAGAGGGCCCCGGGGGCCGACGGCGGGCACCTGAGCCCCCCCCCCCCCACCGAGATCCGGTGGGACGCGCCCGGGGGCTGGCGGTAGGTTCCGGGGTCCATCTTTTCCGTATTGGGCCGTAGAGGAGGACACTCCTGGAAGGTCCACTCTGCGGGATAGGGGCCGGGTTAGACAACCCAGGGGGGCGCGAGGTACCCTCGGCATTCCGACACCGCGTGACTCCCCGCTCGCCTGCGTACGGTCACCACCCATCAAAATAAATAGGGACCCCAGGGAGGTTTAGCATCCTTCGTCCATGCGCTCCCTGGGCAACGGAGGGTACAACACCCCCATCCAGAGAAAAACAGAAACAAGTATAGGGGGCCGGGTTAGTAAAAATCAACCCCCCCTCAAACAACAAAGGGTAATAGGGTGCCGGCCGTGGACTGTGACTCCATGGGACGAAACAGGAACCTGACACCACAGACCTACAAAACGGGATACGGCAACTTGTCCCCCAACGACCCGACCTCCCAAGGCGCGACCAGGCATGACGCTGAAAGGACGAATGATGCGCGGACATCATCAGCGACGACCAGACAGATCATAGACACCCCCCCCCCCCCCCCCACCCGGGACGAAATCAGCGAGAGCTGGAAGTCCCTATCCTTAAAAATTAGCATAGCATAGTGTCGGCTAGTCCGTGTAGGTAAACCGGGGTTGATTACGTCTCCTGCAGGTGACGACCAGTCGTCAAGTGTTTGATCATATCATTACTGTCATTGACCAGGTGTGCACAGCGGTAGTATAGGCGGGAAGAGAGCAGGTGCTCATTCTCTAGTTATTAGGTTTGCAGTGCCGCTAGTGGTAACTGCCCGACTTTCCGTCTACAAACCGGTGTCGACCGTATCTGCACACGCCGGGTGAGTCGCCATGTTATTTGTGTTAAACGTTTATCGGCGACGAGCGGTACGTATTACTAGTTGTGTTACGAGTTGAGCTTTGCCAGTGGTTTTTGTCGCCCCTCGGGTCCGATCAGGGGAGTCAATGTCGGAGGCTAAAGCCCCGGACTCTTCTTACCTCTGATATTGACCCCCCTGACCGGACCCACGAGGCGACAAGAACCACTGGCCAAGCCATACTCGTAATACCACAAGAACCACTGGCCAAGCCATACTCGTAATACCACAAGAACCACTGGCCAAGCCATACTCGTAATACGACAAGAACCACTGGCCAAGCCATACTCGTAATACCACGATTTTGTCTTCAACAGTGCAAGTATAAATGCACAACGGGACCCCTTGAAGGAACCCCTGCTGAAACGCAGCTCTCAGTGTGGGTGAATTAATTACATCTATTTACCGGTGGAACGCTACTTCCGCTTGGACTGGTCATTTCGGTGGAAGGTATTGTCAAACTTGTCACATTTCGATTTATGTTTTGGTGGTTGTTGTATGAAATATAAACCCAAAGTACAACATAACGCGTGCATATAACAGTTTTGTTGCGTTACTTACTTACTTACGCCTGTCACCCCTACCCGGGTATAGGCCGTCGACGAGAGACCTCCAGCAACTCCTGTCCTGTGCTTCTTCTTCGATTCTACTCCAGGTGGTTCCCAGTCTCTTGATGTCTGCTTGGAGGTCTCGACGCCAGGAGTTTCTCGGCCTACCTCTTTTCCTCTTTCCCTGGGGGTTCCATGACAATGCCTGCCTAGTGATACTGGAAGCTGGCTTTCTCAGGCTGTGACCGATCGCATCCCCATCTTCTTCGCCCAATTTCATTCTCTGCTGTTATCTGCTCTGTTCATACTTACCCGACAATCTTCTGTAGAGCTGTTTCATGTTGCCGCTGCCTGCTGCCTTTTCTGCCTCTGCTGCCAGGCTGTCTGTGTAGGCCTTCTTGTCTGCCCTGATACGCCTCTTCACCTCGCGGTTGGCTTCCGAGTATTCCTCCTGTGCCCTTACTTTGGCTGCTCTCGTGCGACTGTTGTTGACCGCTGCTTTCTTCTGCTTCCTCGCTTCTATCTTCTTCAAGGTCTGTGTCGACAGCCAGTCCTTGTGGTGGTGTTTCCTGAACCCTACAGTGTCTTTGCAGGTTGAGTTCAGCGCCTCTCTAACTGCCTTCCACTGCTGCTCTGTGGTGACCGCCTCCTCTTTATTTACTAGCTCCTGTAGCGCTTGAAACCGGTTGGACAGCACCAGTTTGAACTCTTCTCTAACTACAGTTTCTCTCAGGAGGCCTACATTATAGCGCTGTCTTCTTGTTGTCTCTGTGCGGCTTTTCTTTAGCTTGAGCTTCATTCTTAAGGTAAGCAGATGGTGGTCTGAGGCGACATCTGCTCCCCTCCTCACTCGAACATCTTGAAGGGATCTTCTAAATTTCTTGCCAATGCAGATATGGTCTATTTGGTTCTCTGTTGTATGGTCAGGTGAGACCCAAGTTGCTTTGTGTATTCTTCTGTGTGGGAAGATGCTGCCTCCAATGACAAGTCGGTTTAGAGCACAAAAGTCTACAAACCTCTGCCCGTTCTCACTCATCTCCGAGCCTAGTCTCTGTCTCCCCATCACCTCTTCGTATCCGGTGTTGTCCTCCCCTATTTTGGCATTAACATCGCCCATGACGATGGTGATGTCTCGCTCCGCACAATTGTCCACGGCACTCTGGAGTCGGTCGTAGAACCCCCAGGGAAAGGTTGTACTTTTGCATTTCCGCTGCTATCTGGGCGGCGCGGCCTTGCCGCTCTGGTACATGGTCTTGACGTTCCATGTGCCCATGGTTGTGTCCCTGGATAGAGAGAGGCGGCTCGGTCCTGTGGCTTCCGAAGACTTCCGGCTTTCACCACAGGACGTCATAAGTCTTCTGGTAGAAGAACCTTCCTCCTCCAGGAAAGGAATTACTGTTAGTCTTTTCGTCGGCGTTTTTGTAGCTATTTCCTTTTTTGCAGGGTGGGGAAGCTACCCCCACGCCCAACCCCCTTACTAGGAGGACCAGGAGTTTTCTGTCGGGGTCACCTTCCCTTAGACCATGTTGGTTCACGGCACCTTATTTCATTCGGTGCACCCCTCTCACGAGGGACCCCCTATCCACCACCCAGGGGACGCGCCTCAACGCCATATGGTCCCAGCGCGAGGGTTTTGTTGCGTTACCCCATCATTTTTGTTGTTCCAATTCAAAAATAGGAACAACTTTGAAATGGGGTTTGTTGGAGCGCATTCCGTAGCATGCACATGACGTTTTGGGCGTGCGGGCCCGAAAGTCTGGCAAAGTAGTAACAAGATGAAAATGACGTCATGCCTAGCTACGCAAACTTTGCTGGAGAACGTACTTTTGTCACCATACGCTGTGTGTGTATGTGACAGCGACTAGAACCCTGTTTGAGGATGGACAAACTTGAAATTTTATAACATTGACCCTAAAAGATTAATCTTGAGGTAGATTTTTTTATATTTTTAAATTGAATAAGATGCACATTGGCGAGAAAATGGCCATTTCACAAAAAGCGGTTGATTCAAGCCGGAGTCCGTAATTTGTCTTATTTTTATTAGATATTTTGCATATATACTGACTTGCATAAAAACGCGAAAGTCAGTACACCATGTCGTATTTTGATAGGGTATTTTATTCGTGATAGTTGTACAAACTGTTTGAGCATCAAATTCCAAGACCGTGTTAGAACAAACATGATACAAGAAACCAGCAGCAAACTGTTTTTAGTCTGACAAGTCATTGATGACTTGCGCAGACGCCTTTCATTTTCAGTAACAGGTGTGACCACCATTTGCATTGATCACTGCTCTACATCTGCGATACATGGAGAAAATCAGACATTTAATTCTGGCCATTGGAACACGTCCCCACTCCTGCATGATGGCCTGGTGAAGCTGGGCCGGCAACCATGGCCGGTCGGGGTCGCAAATGATTCAGACGTCTTCCCAGTTGGTCCCAAACATGTTCTATGGGATTCAGGTCGGGACTAGGGGCCAGCCAGGGCATGACGTTGATGTTGTTCTGCCACAGAAACTGCTGGGTGGCCCTGGCGGTGTGCACTCTTGCATTGTCTTGTTGAAAAATGAAGTTTGAATGGCAAGCAAAAAAGGGCTCAACTTGAAATGGGGTCTCAACACCTGGTCGATTTAGCGCTGTGCATTAACACAGTGTCCACGACCTGGACCAATGTTTTGAAAGTTAACAGGCCCAATAACTTCATTTAGGCCAATCGCACCCCATATGATGACGTTTGGGCCTCCCCAAGGGTTTCTCTCCACAACACATGAATCATCATACCGCTCTCCACCCCGACGCCATATCCTTACTCGACCGTCCGCCATGTCCACACAAAAACGGCTCTCGTCTGAGAAGGGGATGCGTCCCCACTGCTGCCTGCACCAGTTTGTTCTGGTCTGAGCACACTGTAGCCTGGCCTGTCAATGTCCTTGTGTAAGTACTGGGCCTTGGTAAGCACGCCTGTTTCAGTGTCAGCCCGTTCTCGTGAAGGCGGTGCCGCACAGTGTTGAGGATGACACGTTGTTGGGGTTGCCGCAGCAGAGTGTAGAGCTGTGTCGGTGGCTGTTTGAAACCTGTCCAGAAGATGCATTCGGACAATACGGCGGTCTTGTGACACGAGGCCTGCGGCTTGGTCACGTCGTGGTTGATCGGATGTGGTCCCGGTGACCCTCATGCAGTGATGCAGACGATATATGGTTGAAATGTGAACCTTAAAAACATTAGCAACTTGCCTGGCGTCGACACCAGCCTCCAGATGTCCAAGGGCTCTATGACGCATCCTTTGCTGAATAACTGATTGTTGTAGCGTGATTTTATCACGGAAGGTGTCCGCGTACTGCCAACCGGTTAAAATCGGTCTGCATGGTGTGCACGTGCATCACATGAAGCACCGTGCATCCTTTTTTTAAACTTGCATCCGACTGGCGTAAATGTTGAGTCTTGTGCACTAATATCTAACATTGCGCGGAAGTCTGGGCCTCCATTGACATGTCGCACAAGCGAACTCTTTGCAGTTAAAATGTTTAGTATGGGAAACAACGTTTGAAATTTTCACGTTTTTTTTAAAAATGGAAGTCAGTATATATCGCTACATTAAAGGAAGACATTGAATGAGTTCATTAACCAGCATTGTACCGCTTCAAATTTTTGATTAATACATGAAATTAAATATTTTTGAAAGAAAAATGGTCACGTCTTAGGCTGCAATTATTTGGGATTCTTACAGTTGAATATTTTATGAAAAAAGCAATAACGATGTTTGCATAAGCCTGCTGTTTGTCTTTACTCTCTCAGGTAGGATTAGGTCAAATTATGACCTGTAAGTCCTAGGTGTGAAAATCAGCAGGAAACTGCAATGTTTGATCCACTGATACGTCAAATGTTAGTACTGCGATGAGTGACGTATAACATCAAGTCGTCATATGAACACGGCATCGTGGTCACGGTATACATTTAAATTGGAAAGTCAACTTCAGGCAGTAAGAGACCCCGTGTTTTTAAAAATAATTTTTGCCTTGTTTGAAAATTTGCAGTTGGGCTGAATGTTGGAATTTGCTGAAATTTGTGGTTACGGCTGAGAGGAGACATGTTTGGTGCTTTGATTCATACCATCCTGAGCTTATCCAGTGGGCATTTGTGGGCCTATGTTGAGTTGCCTTTGACGTAGTGATTTGAGGGGCACGCTGATTTCAGCTGTGCTTGGGTGTGGAGTTGGTAAGGAACCAGTTTCATATAACTAATAGCCAAGAAATGAGACGGGTCATGTGCTGTTTTTTTTTTTTTTTTGTATTTTGTGCATGGCAAATGTGCAGCTGGTGGGCGGTAGTGTTTTTTTTTTAGGGAACTGAACAATTAGGGGATGACTGGGACTGACTAAGGCTAAGAGACTGGACAGTACGGAAACAGCACTGTGGTCCGTGGCCTGCAGTGCAGCCAATGGTAACTGCCCGACTTTCCGTCTACAAACCGGTGTCGACCGTATCTGCGCAAGAGACAGCCGTAAAACGTGGAGAAGCGTGAGTTTATCAAAGACGTTCCCACAGGCTGGGCGAGTCGACCTGTTATTTGTGTTAAACGTTTATCGGCGACTAGCGGTACGTATTACTAGTACGTATTTCTTTCTCCGTTGGGTACTTCTTTGTATTACTAGTTGTGTTACGAGTTGAGCTTTGCCAGTGGTTTTTGTCGCCCCTCGGGTCAGATCAGGGAAGTCAATGTCGGAGGAAAGCCCGGACTCTTACCTCTGACATTGACCCTGACCGGACCCACGTTACGAGGCAACAAGAACCACTGGCCAAGCCATACTCGTAATACGACGATTTTGTCTTCAACAGTGCAAGTATAAATGTACAACGGGACCCCTTGAAGGAACCCCTGCTGAAACGCAGCTCTCAATGTCGGTGAATTAATATCTATTTACCGGTGGAACGTGACTTCCGCTTCGAGTGGGCATTTCGGTGGAAGGTACCCCAAACTTGACACATTTCGATTTATGTTTTGGTACCCAAAGTACAACATAAAGTGTGCATATAACCGGCCTAACCCCATCAGTTTTTGCTGTTCTAATTAAAAAATAGGAAGAAGTTTGAAATGGGGCTCGTTGGAGCGCATTCCGTAGCATGCACATGACGTTTTGGGCGTGCAGGTCCGAAATTCTGGCAAAGACTAAAGAAGTAACAAGATGAAAATGACGTCATGTCTAGCTACGCAAACTTTGCTGGAGAACTACTTTTGTCACCATGCGCTGTGTGTGTGAGACACCGACTAGAGCCCTGTTTGAGGATGGACAAACTTGAAATTGTATAACATTGACCAAAATAATCTTGAGGTAGTTTTTATTAAAAAAAAATTGAATAAGATGCACATTGGCGAAAAAATGGCCATTTCAGTTTCACAAAAACCGGTTGATCCATGCTGGACGGTCTGTAATTTGACTTATTTTTACTAGATATTGTGCATATACACTGACTTCCATAAAAAACGCGAAAGTACAACATGCTGTGTTTTGAGAGGCTATTTCATTCATGATAATTTTGTACAAACTGTTTGAGCATCAAATTCCAAGACCATGTTAGAACAAACATAACGTCGCAAGAAACCAGCAGCAAAATGTTTTTAGTCTGACAAGTCATTGATGACGTGAGCAGACACCTTTCATTTTCAGTAACAGGTGTGACCACCATTTGTATTGATCACTGCTCTCATCTGTGATACATGGAGAAAATCAGATGGTTAATTCTGGCCATTGAAACACGTCCCCACTCCTGCATGATGACCTGGCGAAGCCGAGCTGGTAGCCGTGGCCGGTCGGGGTCGCAGACGATTCAGACGTCTTCCCAGTTGGTCCCAAACATGTTCTATGGGATTCAGGTCGGGACTAAGGGCCAGCCAGGGCATGATGTTGATGTTGTTCTGCCACAGAAACTGCTGGGTAGCCCTGGCGGTGTGCACTCTTACAGTGTCTTGTTGAAAATGAAGTTTGGATGGTGAGCAAAAAAGGGCTCAACATGGGGTCTCAACACCTGTTCGATGTAGCGCTGTGCATTAACACTGTGTCCGCGACAGGCCCAATAGCTTCATTCAGGCCAATCGCACCCCATATCATGATTTTTTTTGGTCTCCCCAGGGGTTTCTCTCCACAACACAGGAATCATACTGCTCTCCACGCAGACGCCATATCCTTACGCGACCTTCCGCCATGTCCACACAAAAACGGCCCTTGTCTGAGAAGAGGATGCGTCCCCACTGCTGCCTGCACCAGTTTATTCTGGTCTGAGCCCACTGTAGCCTTGCCTGTCGATGTCCTTGTGTAAGTACTGGGCCTCGGTAAGGACGCCTGTTTGTCAGCCCGTTCTTGTGAAGGCGGTGCCGCACAGTGTTGAGGCTGACAGGTTGTTGGGGTTGCTCAGGCAGCTCTAGAGCTGTGTCAGTGGCTGTTTGACACCTGTCCAGAAGATGCATTCGGACATTACGGCAGTGTTGTCTTTGTGTGGTGACACAAGGCCTCCTTGGTCGTGGTTGATTGGATGTGGTCCCGGTGACCCTCTCGCAGTGATGCAGATGATATATGATTGAAATGTGAACCTTAAAAACGTTAGCAACCTGCCTGGCACTGATACCAACCTACAGATGTCCAAGGGCTTGATTAAGCTCCTCTGCACTAAGTCGTGGCACGGCTTTTTCTCTCTGACGGCAAGGGAATAACTGATTGTTGTAGCATGATTTTATCAAGAAAAGGTATCTGAGTACTGCCAACCAGTTAAAATCGATCTGCATGGTGTGCTCATGCATCACACGAAGCACCATGCATCCTTTTTTTTTTATTTTATTACATCTCATTGGCGTAAATGTTGAGTTGTGCACTAACTTCTAACATTGCATGGACGTTTGAGCCCCCAGTGACATGTCACACAAGTCAACTCCTTACAGTTAAGATGTTTTAGTATGGGAAACGTTTGAAATTTTCCCGTTTTTTTATGGAAGTCAGTATATCGCTACATGAAAGAAAGACCTTGAATGAGTTCGTTAGCCAGCATTGTACCACTTTAACTTTTTGACTGATACATAAAATTAAATATTTTTGAGAAAAAAAATGATCACATTTTTTTTGCAATTATTTGGGATTCTTACAGTTGAATATTTTTATGCAAAAAGTAATCTTCTCATTAATACTTACATGATTTTTCATAAACAGTGTTCGCATAAGACTGCTGTTTGTCCCAGCTCTCAGTTAGGATTAGGTCAAATTGTGACCTGTAAACATTAGGTGTGAAAATCAGCAGAAAATTGCAAAGTTTGATCCTCTGATACGTCAAATGTTAGTACTGCGATGAGTGACGTATAACATCATGTCATATGAACACGGCATCCTGGTACTAATAGTGTTATGAAGCTTATAGTGACGTCATTTCGCTGCTCATGCTTTTCTTATTCTTCAGAATAGCTATTGCTGTTGTACTGTAGGCATGGTATTCAGGGCCTTCAGTTGGAATTTTCTATCATTGATAGTCTTGATAGGTCAGTGAAATTCTCTGTGGATTTAAAATTTTTAGTTACATTTTGTATGAAATTGGTACCAAAGGCATCACAAAACACCCACACACAGTTTATTATGAAATTGGTACCAAAGGCATCACAAAACACCCACACACTTTATTTTGTGACCCCCTAAATTGTTCATATATCAGCATATTTGTAGTACTAGTTAGAAGTTTGACTGAATGAAGATGTTTGTACTGAAAAATGTAGTTGGCCTGGGATGTATTTGGGCAAAAACGTTGTGTGCAGCGAGTAGTTGTCATCGTAACATGAGATAAGCTGAGTCTCTTACCTTGGTAACATGCGATAAGGAGACTCGCGTTGCCTTGAATGGGTGACCAGGGTAGAAAGGCATAGAGAGAAAAAGTGTAAAGAGTGTGAGAGAAGACTATAATCTTTGTCAGATTTATCATGGTTGATCCCCCAGTCACAGTCCTGCTGTATTGTGTCAGTATATCTTTGTCAGATTTATCATGATTGATCCCATTCCCACAGTCACAGTCCTGCTGTATTGTGTCAGTATATCTTTGTCAGATTTATCATGATTGATCCCATTCCCACAGTCACAGTCCTGCTGTATTGTGTCAGTATATCTTTATCAGATGTATCATTGTTGATCCCCCAGTCACAGTCCTGCTGTATTGTGTCAATATATCTGTCAGATTGATCATGGTGATCCCCCAGTCAGTCCTGCTGTATTGTGTCAGTATATCTTTGTCAGGTTTATCATGGTTGATCCCCCAGTCACAGTCCTGCTGTATTGTGTCAGTATATATCTTTGTCAGATTTATCATGGTTGATCCCATTCCCCCAGTCACAGTCCTGCTGTATTGTGTCAGTATATCTTTGTCAGATTTATCATGGTTGATCCCCCAGTCACAGTCCTGCTGTATTGTGTCAGTATATCTTTGTCAAATTTATCATGGCGATCCCACAGTCACAGTCCTGCTGTATTGTGTCAGTTTATCTTTGTCAGATTTATCATGGTTGTTCCCCCAGTCACAGTCCTGCTGTATTGTGTCAGTATATCTTTGTCAGATTTATCATGGTTGATCTCCCAGTCACAGTCCTGCTGTATTGTGTCAGTATATCTTTGTCAGATTTATCATGGTTGATCCCATTCCCCCAGTCACAGTCCTGCTGTATTGTGTCAGTATATCTTTGTCAGATTTATCATGGTTGATCCCCCAGTCACAGTCCTGCTGTATTGTGTCAGTATATCTTTGTCAGGTTTATCATGGTTGATCCCCAGTCACAGTCCTGCTGTATTGTGTCAGTATATCTTTGTCAGATTTATCATGGTTGATCCCCCAGTCACAGTCCTGCTGTATTGTGTCAGTATATAAATATCTTTGTCAGATTTATGATGGTTGATCCCATTCCCCCAGTCACAGTCCTGCTGTATTGTGTCAGTATATCTTTGTCAGATTTATCATGGTTGATCCCCCAGTCACAGTCCTGCTGTATTGTGTCAGTATATCTTTGTCAGATTTATCATGGTTGTTCCCCCAGTCACAGTCCTGCTGTATTGCCCTGGGGGACTTGGGTGGGGTAACTACTTTTTAGTTCCCAGGGTCACCCTGGTCAGCCCCACAGGGTGGGTTTTCTTCTGTATTCTGGGGTATGTGTTTCTGTCTACCCTTGGTCCATTCACCTGTATTTGCCTTTTTTAAACTCTCTCTACTGTCTGCACTGCCTGTAGCTCTTGATATTGGATGTGTGTTGCTAAATGGTCTTAGCTTTATTTGGGCCCCATGTCATAGGTTTATTTAACGTATTGGACCGGCTGGCGACATACATTCAATGTTCTGTTTATTTTTTTCACAAGCGGTGCAGGCACGTCCTGAGAAAGTCTTGTTGCTGTCGGGACGTTAAGCAATGTACAATCAATCAATCAATCCTGCTGTATTGTGTCAGTATATCTGTCAGATTTATCATGGTTGATCCCCCAGTCACAGTCCTGCTGTATTGTGTCAGTATAATCTTTGTCAGATTTAAAAATCATGGTTGATCCTCTAGTCACAGTCCTGCTGTATTGTGTCAGTATATCTTTGTCAGATTTATCATGGTTGATCCCCCAGTCACAGTCACTGCTGTGTTGTGTCAGTATATCTTTGTCAGATTTATCATGGTGATCCCCCAGTCACAGTCCTGCTGTATCGTGTCAGTTTATCTTTGTCAGCTTTATCATGGTTGATCCCCCAGTCACAGTCCTGCTGTATTGTGTCAGTCCTGCTGTATTGCGTCAGTATATCTTTGTCAGGTTTATCATGGTTGATCACAGTCCTGCTGTATTGTGTCAGTATATCTTTGTCAGGTTTATCATGGTTGATCACAGTCCTGCTGTATTGTGTTGGGCCTAAATGGGTTAACATACAATGACAAGAAATACCATCATCCACAGTGCATCTGTCATGTTTTGTGAATTACTGTAGTACACTTTGACCCCACCCGGGTCTGCCCTGGGGGACTTGGGTGGGGTTAGGTATTTTTTAGTTCCCAGGGTCACCCTGGTCAGCCCCACAGGGTGGGGTTTTCTCTCTATTCTGGGGCATGTGTTTCTGTCTACCCGAGGTCCATTCACCTGTATTTCCCCCCAACCCGGGTCTGCCCTGGGGGACTTGGGTGGGGTTAGGTACTTTTTAGTTCCCAGGGTCACCCTGGTCAGCCCCACAGGGTGGGTTTCCTTTCTATTCTGGGGCATGTGTTTCTGTCTACCTTTGGTCCATTCACCTGTATTTGTCTATTTAAAACTCTCCCAACTGTCTGCACTGCCTGTAGCTCTTGATATTGGATGTGTGTTGCTAAATGGTCTTAGCTTTATTTAGGCCCCATGTTGTAGGTTTATTTAACGTATTTGACCGGCTGGCGACATACATTCAATTTTCTGTATAGTTTTTTTTTCACAAGCAGTGCAGGCACGTCCTGAGAAAGCCTTGTTGCTGTCGGGACGTTAAGCAATGTACAATCAATCAATCAAACCATTCACCTGTATTTGCCTTTTTTAAACTCTCCCTACTGTCTGCACTGCCTGTAGCTCTTGATATTGGATGTGTGTTGCTAAATGGTCTTAGCTTTATTTAGGCCCCATGTGTTAGGTTTATTTAAGTGTTTGACCGGCTGGCGACATACATTCAATGTTCTGTTTAGTTGGTTGTTTTTTTTCACAAGCAGTGCAGGCACGTCCTGAGAAAGCCTTGTTGCTGTCGGGACGTTAAGCAATGTACAATCAATCAATGTAGTACACTTTGAAACATTCATTCTGGACAAGATAAATATTTGTCAAGTAAGTTGGAAAAAACACTCATATTCATTAGGGAGAGAACTGTGCATTTCGGAAAAAAGGGGGGGGGGGGGTGGGCGGGGAGGCAATCTGGCCCCCCCCCCCCCCCCCCCCCCCCCCCCCCCGAAAAAAAAATTTATGGCATTTTAAAGAAATTTTTTGGTGTTTTTTTTTTTTTGTTTTTTTTTTGGTGGGGTGGGGGGGGGATGTGGTGGTCTAGTACCCCAGCCCAGATCCACCCCAGAAACGAAACATGGGCATCACTAGTACATGTACCACACTTCACAGAAGCATGAAAAGGTCGACGAGGGTCAAGTTTTGGTTGTGGCACATCCATACATGTTCTTATCTGCGTTTCACAAGCACGCCTATGTCCGTTATTATCAAACCTCCCATGAACGGTCACCTGCTGTATACAGTCCCTTTTTGTTGGCAGTAGGGGTGACCGTTATTATCAAACCTCCCATGAACGGTCACCTGCTGTATACAGTCCCTTTTTGTTGGCAGTAGGGGTGACCGTTATTATCAAACCTCCCATGAACGGTCACCAGCTGTATACAGTCCCTTTTTGTTGGCAATAGGGGTGACCGTTATTATCAAACCTCCCATGAACGGTCACCTGCTGTATACAGTCCCTTTTTGTTGGCAATAGGGGTGACCGTTATTATCAAACCTCCCATGAACGGTCACCTGCTGTATACAGTCACTTTTTGTTGGCAGTTGGGGTGACCGTTATTATCAAACCTCCCATGAACGGTCACCAGCTGTATACAGTCACTTTTTGTTGGCAATAGGGGTGACCGTTATTATCAAACCTCCCATGAACGGTCACCTGCTGTATACAGTCCCTTTTTGTTGGCAATAGGGGTGACCGTTATTATCAAACCTCCCATGAACGGTCACCTGCTGTATACAGTCACTTTTTGTTGGCAATAGGGGTGACCGTTATTATCAAACCTCCCATGAACGGTCACCTGCTGTATACAGTCACTTTTTGTTGGCAATAGGGGTGACCGTTATTATCAAACCTCCCATGAACGGTCACCTGCTGTATACAGTCACTTTTTGTTGGCAATAGGGGTGACCGTTATTATCAAACCTCCCATGAACGGTCACCTGCTGTATACAGTCCCTTTTTGTTGGCAATAGGGGTGACCGTTATTATCAAACCTCCCATGAACGGTCACCTGCTGTATACAGTCACTTTTTGTTGGCAATAGGTGTGATCGTTATTATCAAACCTCCCATGAACGGTCACCTGCTGTATACAGTCCCTTTTTGTTGGCAATAGGGGTGACCGTTATTATCAAACCTCCCATGAACGGTCACCTGCTGTATACAGTCCCTTTTTGTTGGCAATAGGGGTGACCGTTATTATCAAACCTCCCATGAACGGTCACCTGCTGTATACAGTCACTTTTTGTTGGCAATAGGGGTGACCGTTATTATCAAACCTCCCATGAACGGTCACCAGCTGTATACAGTCACTTTTTGTTGGCAATAGGGGTGACCGTTATTATCAAACCTCCCATGAACGGTCACCTGCTGTATACAGTCCCTTTTTGTTGGCAGTAGGGGTGACCGTTATTATCAAACCTCCCATGAACGGTCACCTGCTGTATACAGTCCCTTTTTGTTGGCAGTAGGGGTGACCGTTATTATCAAACCTCCCATGAACGGTCACCTGCTGTATACAGTCACTTTTTGTTGGCAATAGGTGTGACCGTTATTATCAAACCTCCCATGAACGGTCACCTGCTGTATACAGTCACTTTTTGTTGGCAATAGGGGTGACCGTTATTATCAAACCTCCCATGAACGGTCACCTGCTGTATACAGTCCCTTTTTGTTGGCAATAGGGGTGACCGTTATTATCAAACCTCCCATGAACGGTCACCTGCTGTATACAGTCACCTTTTGTTGGCAATAGGGGTGACCGTTATTATCAAACCTTCCATGAACGGTCACCAGCTGTATACAGTCACTTTTTGTTGGCAATAGGGGTGACCGTTATTATCAAACCTCCCATGAACGGTCACCTGCTGTATACAGTCCCTTTTTGTTGGCAATAGGGGTGACCGTTATTATCAAACCTCCCATGAACGGTCACCTGCTGTATACAGTCCCTTTTTGTTGGCAATAGGGGTGACCGTTATTATCAAACCTCCCATGAACGGTCACCTGCTGTATACAGTCCCTTTTTGTTGGCAATAGGGGTGACCGTTATTATCAAACCTCCCATGAACGGTCACCTGCTGTATACAGTCACCTTTTGTTGGCAATAGGGGTGACCGTTATTATCAAACCTTCCATGAACGGTCACCAGCTGTATACAGTCACTTTTTGTTGGCAATAGGGGTGACCGTTATTATCAAACCTCCCATGAACGGTCACCTGCTGTATACAGTCCCTTTTTGTTGGCAGTAGGGGTGACCGTTATTATCAAACCTCCCATGAACGGTCACCTGCTGTATACAGTCCCTTTTTGTTGGCAGTAGGGGTGACCGTTATTATCAAACCTCCCATAAACGGTCACCAGCTGTATACAGTCCCTTTTTGTTGGCAATAGGGGTGACCGTTATTATCAAACCTCCCATGAACGGTCACCTGCTGTATACAGTCCCTTTTTGTTGGGGCCTACCCGGCACCGGCCTCCACGTGGCGTAGGTGGGTAGTCCGCTCAGTCCCTGACTGAGTGGGCTAGCGGACGGGTGCCATCTTTGTCCAGGATTAGGACTTGATGTCAGCAGATATGTTGTTCAGCCTTTTCACTGGTCCGGTTTTTAAGGAGCTGTGCTAACCTAGGTCGTACCATGTTGGATTGGTCCTTAAAAATACTCGTGACTTTTTGGTCCTTTGGATCCCAAGTGTTTGCCGTGCTTGGAGACCCGTGTCGGGGGAGAAGAGGATCCTGGTGGCTGAGGTTCCCTTTGGGCTGCGGCTCACTGGTGCCAACACTCCACTTCGGCCTTGACTTCTACCTAAACGGGAGGCTAGTCGTACCGGCCTAGTCAATCGGCTCTTGTCACGTTGAGCCCTATCCCACTGTTGACATGCGGGTTGCTATACGGAGCACCATGCTATAGCTTCTGCTGCTGATTAGGTGCTTTACGCCAGTATTCCCCTGCATTCAACGGTGTGATAGAAGGCGGTGGCTCAAACGGTTCAATCGGGCTTACCCCCTTGAGTATATCTTTCGGGCAGTCTCCATTGTGCGTCGGCTGGAGACCCGCCGACATTTGCACTTTCCCTTGTTGGGCTCGGTGGCGGGCGGGGACCCCCGGGGGATGAATATCTCTACTAATATAATATGGATAAAACCAAAAAACCAAAACTAGCACAGAAACGGCGCATAGACACCGACATTGCACATGACAGTGATTCAGACTGTGAGGAAGCGACGCCTCAGGCGTCGGCCGTATGGCCTCGCTTCCTCATTGTCCATAGCAAGGTGAAGGAGAAACCAGTTACCAAGCTGCATCCTTTTCTGGTGGGGGAGACCCTCAGGAGCCGTGTTGGCAGGCCTGACGCCCAGCGCCTCAGGTCTGGTGACTTGCTGGTGGAGTGCCGTACTCGGGCACACTCCAGCGGGCTACTGGGGCTCTCTTCCATCGGAGACACTCCTGTGGAAGTCACACCCCACAAAACTATGAATTCGTCAAGAGGCGTAATCAAAGATCAAGCTTTGGCAGAACTGTCAGAAGATGAACTTGTAAGGTACCTTAAGTCTCAGGGGGTGACTTGCGTCAGGCGCTTCGCTTCCAAGCGAGGTGGTGGGGAGATCCGTCTCCCTACCATCATCCTGACGTTTGGCACCCCCACCCCTCCTTCTACCATCTGGGGAGGTTACTACTCCCTGAGAGTGAAAAAGTACGTCCCTCTTCCCCTCCGGTGCTTTAAGTGCCAAAAGTATGGCCATGGGCAGAAGACATGCCGTCAGGCAGAGGCTTCATGCGCCCGTTGCACTAGGCCCGGACACTCTGCTGAGTCCTGCACAGCCACCCCCCTGTGTGTGAATTGCCAGGGGGCGCATATGGCTTCGGATAAGAAATGCCCTCGTTGGATATCCGAGTGCAAGATTCAGCAGGTGCGTGTGGAGAAGGGGCTGTCCTTTCTGGATGCCAAAAAACTGGTTGAAGGCCCTGGTGCAGCTGCGGCTGCCCCAACCTCTAACACCTCAGTGTATACTTTTAGTGCAGCGGTGGCAGGCAAGCGCCCCACCAAAGACTTTTCATGTCAGACCCCAACTTCTTGGTTGGGGGCGGAGCCTCGGCTCATCTCGCCCCTGGAGAGTAACCCTCCTCCGGTGGTGACAAGGAGCCAGGGAACGCAGAAGGCGGACACTGCCGGTCCGGTTGTGCCGCCTTCTGTTGCCCCTAAGCCTCAGCCCCCACCCAAACCTGTTAGTCAGTCAACTCCAAAGGCTTCTGGCTCTGGTCAGCCTTCTAAGGCCGCTAACTCTAGCGGCAGGAACGCTGCCCAGGACCAGAAGTCTAAGAAATCTATGGGACCGCTGTGCGCACGGGCCCAGAAGGGGAACACAGATGTGCCCCTTCAAAACAAATATGCTGCACTGGAGGAGCGGATGGAGGGAGTGGAAGTTGTTGTTGCTGATGCTGCAGCAGCTCCACCCCCTTCCTCTCCGAAGAACCAGAGGAGGCCCGGGAGCCGGCCCCCCTCTGTTTCTTCAACTCCTTCCAAGGTAAAGGAAAAAGGGGGGAAAAACTCCTTACCCCCAGATCAGACTTAATCATGGACTCTTTGCTTCAGTGGAATTGTCGTGGTTTTCGAGCTAACTTTGAGGAATTACGTCTTTTAGTCAAGTTCTATAACCCCTCAGTCATATCTCTTCAGGAGACTTACCTGAAGACTTCTGACCCTGTGTCTTTTAATGGTTTTAATGTTATACATAAAGGCTCTGATTCAGAGAGGCGCTCGGGTGGAGCGGCTCTTCTCATTAGTAGCCAAATTTTATGTAGCCCCGTTAGCATCGACACCTGTCTTCAGGCTGTCGCTGCTCGGGTTACCTTAAAAAAGACCATAACCATATGCAGTATTTACCTGCCACCATCACTGCGGGTCTGTAGCAATGATATTTTTCACTTAGTAGATCAACTGCCCCCTCCCTTTATTCTCATGGGGGATTTTAACGGTCATGCTCACCTTTGGGGTAGTGACCACTATGATGGCAGAGGTCAGATGTTAGAAGATGTTTTTTCTCAACTTAACCTATGTGTCTTTAACGATGGCTCACCTACATACTCTAACTCAGGTTCCGGATCTAGTTCTGTTCTAGACCTCACTGTGTGTGATCCTTCTCTCATGCTGGACTTTGACTGGAAGGTTCACGACGACCTGTGTGGCAGTGACCACTTCCCAGTAGTCCTGTCATCGGTCAGCTGTGAGGAGGATTCGCCGGTGGGGCGCTGGAATCTCAAGAAAGCTAACTGGTCTCTGTTTGCCTCTCTCTGTCAGTCTCGTCTTACAGAGGAGGTGATCATGTCAGCTGAAGAACCTGTTTCTTGTTTTACTTCTATTTTGTTGGAGGTTGCAGGTGAAACCATCCCTAGCACTTCCACATCACTCCCTCGGAAGCCGAGAGTACCATGGTTCAATGAAGAGTGCCGCAAGGCCCAAACAATGCGCAAATCTGCTCAGCGACGTGCATTTCGTAATCCATCGCAAGCAAATATTTTAACCTTTAAAAGACAGCGGGCGAAAGCCCGTTATATTTTTAAACGTGAACGCCGTGCTTCCTGGAGACGCTTCGTCTCATCTTTATCTTCTAGGACTCCGTCCCAAAAAGTCTGGAAGGCTGTTCGAAGAATTAGGGGCAGGGGTGGCTCGGCTTCTGTCGGCCATCTTAGAGATGGTGCCAGTTTGGTCACAGATAAAAAGGCTGTGGCCAATTTGCTTGCCTCCACCATTGCCCATAATTCTTCAACAGAGCATTATTCACCTTTCTTTAAGAGAGAGAAGGAGAAGCGAGAATCTTGTGCTTGTGATTTTATATCGGATAACTTGGAAGACTATAATGCCCCTTTTACGTTTTCAGAATTGCAGCAAGCCATGCAGAAATGTACTGACTCTGCTGCTGGATTAGATACCATCCATTATCAGCTCATAACACATCTGCCTGAGGATTCACTCCTTGTACTTCTCAAGGCCTTTAACCATATCTGGATAACCGGTCATTTTCCGCCATCTTGGCGCCAGGCTGTGGTTGTGCCAATTCCCAAGCCGGGTAAGGATCCTTCCGACCCGGGCAACTACCGGCCAATAGCTTTGACATCATGTTTATGTAAAACTATGGAACGCTTGGTCAACGCCCGACTGGTGTGGCATCTTGAGTCACAGGGTCTCATCACAGACCTCCAGTGCGGTTTCCGGCGCTTCCGTAGTACAACTGACCATCTAGTCCGCTTTGAGTCTTTTATCCGAGATGCTTTTGTTAACAAGCAGCATGTCTATGCAATTTTCTTTGATCTTGAAAAGGCATATGACACTACCTGGAAGCATGGTATAATGTCTGATTTGTCGGACATGGGTTTTAAAGGGCATCTGCCCGTTTTTATTCACAATTTTTTGTCCAACAGGTCGTTCCATGTCCGTGTGGGCACCCCACCCGGGTCTGCCCTGGGGGACTTGGGTGGGGTTAGGTATTTTTTAGTTCCCAGGGTCACCCTGGTCAGCCCCACAGGGTGGGTTTTTCTCTCTATTCTGGGGCATGTGTTTCTGTCTACCCTTTGTCCATTCACCTGTATTTGCCTTTTTAAAACTCTCCCTACTGTCTGCATTGCCTGTAGCTCTTCATATTGGATGTGTGTTGCTAAATGGTCTTAGCTTTATTTAGGCCCCATGTGTTAGGTTTATTTAATGTATTTGACCGGCTGGCGACATACATTCAATGTTCTGTTTTTTTTTTTTTTCACAAGCAGTGCAGGCACGTCCTGAGAAAGCCTCGTTGCTGTCGGGACGTTAAGCAATGTACAATCAATCAATCAATCCGTGTGGGCTCCACCCTCTCCGACTCCTTTGAACAGGAGATGGGTGTCCCGCAGGGCAGTATTCTATCTCCTGTTTTATTTAGCATTAAAATAAATAACATTGTAAAGGCCGTCAAGGATGATTCTGAATGCTCTTTGTTTGTGGACGACTTTGCTTTGTGTGCACGAGGTCGAGGACTTGCGTCCCTTGAGAGGCGCTTGCAGCTGTGCGTTGATCGCATCCAGGGGTGGGTGTCTCTCAATGGATTCAGATTCTCGCCCTCCAAGACAGTCTGTGTGCATTTTACTAACCAGACGAAATTTTTTCCAGAACCTAGCCTGAGCATTGCTGGAGTGCCAATTAAGGTGGCTGAAGAGGCTAAGTTTTTGGGGGTCATCTTTGACAAAAGATTGACCTTCTGCAACCATGTTAACTACCTTAGAACCTCTTGTCGGAAGGCCCTCGACATTCTTCGTGTCGTTGGTCGTACTGACTGGGGTGCAGACCGCATCGTCTTACTTCGACTGTACCGGGCCCTTGTTCGGTCCAAACTGGATTACGGCTCTGTGGTATATGGCTCGGCTTCCAAGTCTGTTCAGCAGCGTCTGAACACAATTCACCATCAAGGTCTGCGCATATGTCTGGGAGCCTTCAGGACATCTCCAGTTCCTAGTCTGTATGCAGAGGCAGGGGAGCCTTCTCTCAGGCTCCGCCGCATCCGCCTCATGCTCAGCTACGTTCTGAAGCTGAAGGCCCATCCAGAAAATCCTGCCTATGATTGTGTTTTTAACCCGTCGTTTGCAGAGATTTACGATGCCCATCCGGGAGCTGTCCGTCCACTTTCCTTCCGTGTCAGACCTCATCTGCAGGCGGCCGGAGTGGACCTGGACAAAGTTTCGGAATCTCTGCAACACGTCACTCCACCCTGGCTACTACCAGTTCCTGACATCTTGCTGGACTTGACTGCCCACAAGAAGGATTGTACTCCACCAGCCATATACCAACAGAGCCTCAATGAACTCCTTTCAATTTTTCCTGGCTATTGTCGTCTTTATACGGATGGGTCCAAGTCTGAGGATGGAAGAGTGGCTGCGGCTGCAGTGTCCTCTCGCCATCCTAGACGCCCATTTAAGCTCCGTCTCCCTGACCATTCCTCTGTATTTAGTGCAGAACTGCAGGCCATTCTGCTAGCACTCAAGCATGCCTATCAGTCTCGGAAAAGGAACTTCCTGATTCTGTCTGACTCTCTTTCTGCCCTGCAGGCCCTTCAGGGCGCGGGAACAGACCATCCACTGCTGGTGCAGATTAGAGAGCTCTACGCGGACTTGATGAAGGAATATTATGACATCATTTTTATTTGGGTCCCAGGCCATGTGGGCATCGAAGGCAACAGAATCGCAGATTCTGCTGCCAACAGTGCCCGCAGTGACCCTGTCCCTGACACACAGACTGTCTATAGTGATTTTAAACCTGTTATTAGTGCGTACATAGCCCGCGAGTGGCAGTCCGAGTGGGACAAAGAGGAAGGGAACAAGCTTCATGAAGCTCTTCCTAAGTTGTCTGACAGTCTACCTTTCCGCTGCGGCAGCCGCCGTGAGGAGACTGTCCTTGCTCGGCTCCACATCGGGCACACACATGTTACGCACTCTTACTTACTTAAACAGGATGAGCGTCCATGGTGTTTTGCCTGTGATGAGCAGTTTTCTGTTCGACACTTTTTGCTGTATTGTGCTGACCTAATTGACACCAGATATAAACACTTCACAGCAGACTCCTTGAAGGTTTTGTTCCGGGATGTTCCCCCGGACAAAATCTTCAATTTTTTGAGAGAATGCAATATTTTTAACAAGATCTGAGCATTCATAGACTATGTGAATTTTTTTATTTGCCCTTTTTGAGAGTCTGTAGACGTTTCTTTTCCAGACATGTGCGACATTTTAGCCTGAGATTTTTAATCTATATTTACATCTTGTCTTAAGACCTTGCTTTTAGTCTGGCTGACCAGATTTTTACCCATCCCGCCGTGAGATGGCCTTAGTCGCCTGCTCGGCGTTAAACCCAAATAACTAACTAACTAACCCTTTTTGTTGGCAATAGGGGTGACCGTTATTATCAAACCTCCCATGAACGGTCACCTGCTGTATACAGTCACTTTTTGTTGGCAGTAGGGGTGACCGTTATTATCAAACCTCCCATGAACGGTCACCAGCTGTATACAGTCACTTTTTGTTGGCAATAGGGGTGACCGTTATTATCAAACCTCCCATGAACGGTCACCTGCTGTATACAGTCACTTTTTGTTGGCAGTAGGGGTGACCGTTATTATCAAACCTCCCATGAACGGTCACCTGCTGTATACATTCACTTTTTGTTGGCAATAGGTGTGACCGTTATTATCAAACCTCCCATGAACGGTCACCTGCTCTATACAGTCCCTTTTTGTTGGCAATAGGGGTGACCGTTATTATCAAACCTCCCATGGCCCCACCCGGGTCTGCCCTGGGGGACTTGGGTGGGATTAGGTATTTTTTAGTTCCCAGGGTCACCCTGGTCAGCCCCACAGGGTGGGTTTTTCTCTCTATTCTGGGGCATGTGTTTCTGTCTACCCTTTGTCCATTCACCGGTATTTGCCTTTTTAAAACTCTCCCTACTGTCCGCACTGCCTGTAGCTATTGATATTGGATGTGTGTTGCTAAATGGTCTTAGCTTTATTTAGGCCCCATGTGTTAGGTTTATTTAACGTATTTGACTGGCTGGCGACATACATTCAATGTTCTGTTTGTTTTTTTTCACAAGCAGTGCAGGCACGTCCTGAGAAAGCCTTGTTGCTGTCGGGACGTTAAGCAATGTACAATCAATCAATCAATCAATCAAACCTCCCATGAATGGTCACCTGCTGTATACAGTCCCTTTTTGTTGGCAATAGGGGTGACCGTTATTATCAAACCTCCCATGAACGGTCACCTGCTGTATACAGTCACTTTTTGTTGGCAATAGGTGTGACCGTTATTATCAAACCTCCCATGAACGGTCACCTGCTGTATACAGTCACTTTTTGTTGGCAATAGGGGTGACCGTTATTATCAAACCTCCCATGAATGGTCACCTGCTGTATACAGTCACCTTTTGTTGGCAATAGGGGTGACCGTTATTATCAAACCTTCCATGAACGGTCACCAGCTGTATACAGTCACTTTTTGTTGGCATTAGGGGTGACCGTTATTATCAAACCTCCCATGAACGGTCACCTGCTGTATACAGTCCCTTTTTGTTGGCAATAGGGGTGACCGTTATTATCAAACCTCCCATGAACGGTCACCTGCTGTATACAGTCCCTTTTTGTTGGCAATAGGTGTGACCGTTATTATCAAACCTCCCATGAACGGTCACCTGCTGTATACAGTCCCTTTTTGTTGGCAGTAGGGGTGACCGTTATTATCAAACCTCCCATGAATGGTCACCTGCTGTATACAGTCACTTTTTGTTGGCAATAGGGGTGACCGTTATTATCAAACCTCCCATGAACGGTCACCTGCTGTATACAGTCCCTTTTTGTTGGCAGTAGGTGTGACCGTTATTATCAAACCTCCCATAAACGGTCACCTGCTGTATACAGTCACTTTTTGTTGGCAATAGGGGTGACCGTTATTATCAAACCTCCCATGAACGGGTCCCCACCCGGGTCTGCCCTGGGGGACTTGGGTGGGGTTAGGTATTTTTTAGTTCCCAGGGTCACCCTGGTCAGCCCCACAGGGTGGGTTTTTCTCTCTATTCTGGGGCATTTGTTTCTGTCTACCCTTTGTCCATTCACCTGTATTTGCCTTTTTAAAACTCTCCCTACTGTCTGCACTGCCTGTAGCTCTTGATATTGGATGTGTGTTGCTAAATGGTCTTAGCTTTATTTAGGCCCCATGTGTTAGGTTTATTTAATGTATTTGACCGGCTGGCGACATACATTCAATGTTCTGTTTATTTTTTTTCACAAGCAGTGCAGGCACATCCTGAGAAAGCCTTGTTGCTGTCGGGACGTTAAGCAATGTACAATCAATCAATCCCATGAACGGTCACCTGCTCTATACAGTCACTTTTTGTTGGCAATAGGGGTGACTGTTATTATCAAACCTCCCATGAACGGTCACCTGCTGTATACAGTCCCTTTTTGTTGGCAATAGGGGTGACCGTTATTATCAAACCTCCCATGAACGGTCATCAGCTGTATACAGTCCCTTTTTGTTGGCAATAGGGGTGACCGTTATTATCAAACCTCCCATGAACGGTCACCTGCTGTATACAGTCCCTTTTTGTTGGCAATAGGGGTGACCGTTATTATCAAACCTCCCATGAACGGTCACCAGCTGTATACAGTCACTTTTTGTTGGCAATAGGGGTGACCGTTATTATCAAACCTCCCATGAACGGTCACCAGCTGTATACAGTCCCTTTTTGTTGGCAATAGGGGTGACCGTTATTATCAAACCTCCCATGAACGGTCACCAGCTGTATACAGTCACTTTTTGTTGGCAATAGGGGTGACCGTTATTATCAAACCTCCCATGAACGGTCACCTGCTGTATACAGTCCCTTTTTGTTGGCAATAGGGGTGACCGTTATTATCAAACCTCCCATGAACGGTCACCTGCTGTATACAGTCACTTTTTGTTGGCAATAGGGGTGACCGTTATTATCAAACCTCCCATGAACGGTCACCTGCTGTATACAGTCACTTTTTGTTGGCAGTAGGGGTGACCGTTATTATCAAACCTCCCATGAACGGTCACCTGCTGTATACAGTCCCTTTTTGTTGGCAATAGGGGTGACCGTTATTATCAAACTTCCCATGAACGGTCACCTGCTGTATACAGTCCCTTTTTGTTGGCAATAGGGGTGACCGTTCATAGGAGGTTCAACAGTAACAGAAAATTTCTAATGTCCTGAGGCTGTAGTGAGTTAACCCATGACATACTGAGGCTGTAGTGAGTTAACCCCTGACATCCTGAGGCTGTAGTGAGTTAACCCATGACATCCTGAGGCTGTAGTGTGTTAATGACATCCTGAGGCTGTAGTGAGTTAACCCCTGACACCCTGAGGCTGTAGTGAGTTAACCCATGACATCCTGAGGCTGTAGTGAGTTAACCCATGATATCCTGAGGCTGTAGTGAGTTAACCCCTGACACCCTGAGGCTGTAGTGAGTTAATGACATCCTGAGGCTGTAGTGAGTTAACCCATGGCATCCTGAGGCTGTAGTGAGTTAACCCATGACATCCTGAGGCTGATTGGGTAGAACTCGCTTCTTGTCCTGTGAAGGCTGCAGTACACATTAGGACATAGATCAACTGCTGTAGTTCAAGGGTGGTGCCACAAACATCCTGAGGCTGATAGGGTAGAACTTGCTTCTTGTCCTGTGAAGGCTGCAGTACACATTAGGACATAGATCAACTGCTGTAGTTCAAGGGTGGTGCCACAAACATCCTGAGGCTGATTGGGTAGAACTCGCTTCTTGTCCTGTGAAGGCTGCAGTACACATTAGGACATAGATCAACTGCTTTAGTTCAAGGGTGGTGCCACAAACATCCTGAGGCTGATTGGGTAGAACTCGCCTCTTGTCCTGTGAAGGCTGCAGTACACATTAGGAGACAGGTCAACTGCTGTAGTTCAAGGGTGGTGCCACAAAAGTGTGGTGCCATGCGGGGCCAAGCTATTCTGGCACCACCCTTGAACTATCAGTCAAATTCATTTCAAGCGATGGGCGTATCAGGGTGAATAGGGTTAATTAATCCCCTTGTGCATGCAGGCAGCTGTAAAACACACAGTACCGGTGGCTGCCTGCGTGTGGAGGAATACATACATATGCCGGTATATTTATGCTTTTCTTTTCCCTTTGTTCACAGTACACGTATACAGATTGTGTTGGCTCGTGAACAGACCAGGATTCTGGTCACAGCTGCGGACACAGGATGGACGTTGGAAAGACAGATGGACTGCACCACACAGAGCAGCACAGCTTCCTGCAAGTAGACCTTGTGGCGGCACAACTGAAGCGTGATGCAGATACGATTGCATCCTTGAGATCTGCTATTGCTTCCATGCAAACACAGCGTAAGTGGGGCCTCTGTGACTGCAGTCGATATTCTTTGATACAGAAAGACAACAGATGATTTCCAGACATCAGAAGTGGGTCCATACACATTGACGAAAAGGTGGATTAAAATGCCCGGACAAACATGCAGTATCGCTTGTTTGTCCGGGCTTTTAATTCACTGTTTTCATCAAAACATGCAGTTTCGGCAATCTTTTTTTGCGAGTAAAAAAAACCCCTGTGTGTCTTTGACACGCAAACAGTCTTTTCTTATAAGCAAGGGGAGTAAATCCAACAAAGATGGATCACTTACCTTGATAAGGAAGGGGGGGTTCCAACTTTTTGTTTCAACCCTCAGCCTGACATGAAAGGCTTCACAAAACCAGGTCTTGCTTCCCAGTCAACCAATAATAAAAAATCAAACAACGGGGTGGGGGAGGGGGGGGGGGGAACGATGACATGTCTCTCGCACTTTCTCAACAACAAAATTTCAAAAAGCCGAGGGAGGGGGGATGTTTTGTTCTTTCCCCCCCCCCCCCCTCCGATCTGCCCTTGTCCAACAAATTATCATATGGAAGGCATAGCGTAGGGTCAGTAATGACAGTCCGAGCTTGTAGATAAACTCCATTCACACGTACAAGACAATGTAGTGACTGGCAGCTCATCGTGTGAACCCAGACTGCATTGGTGCTTGCAAAGAGTTCCGTGACCAGGGTGTGGGAGGAAGAGTGTCTGTGACCAGGGTGTGGGAAATGAAATGAAATGAAATGAAACTTTATGAAATGAAATGAAACTTTATTTCTGAACGGAAGAAGCAGTTAGCACATGTGCCATTTTTCACGCTTGCCGTTGCTAAACTACAAAGGTACAAATCTGCTAAATGTACAAAGCTACTAAGATAACATGAAAGTGCACATAATATAATAAGTCGTGCAAAAAGAGATGGATAAGGCAAAATGGAGGGCACCAATTATGATTACTAACAATGTGAACGGGAAAAAAAAGAAAAAAAAGAGATAGTCTTTAAAATTCCTTCTTTCACTGAAATCAAACACGCGCGCACGCTCGCGCCGCATGCTCTCACACACATACACACACACACACACGCACGCGCGCGCGCGCACACACCCATATACACGCACGTGCGCGCGGAGGTTAATATCAAGGCTTTAGGCGATGGAGATACCCGAGGATGGACTAGGGAAAGAATGTCTGTGACAAGGGTGTGGGAGGATGGACTAGGGAAAGAGTGTGACCAGGGTGTGGGAGGATGGGCTAAGGAAAGAGTGTCTGTGACAAGGGTGTGGGAGGATGGACTAGGAAATAGAAAGCTTACTGTGTTCAGAGTGATGTCGGTGGCACCCCCCCCCCCCCCAACCCCAGCTGCTTGATTAAAAACACACTGAAGATATTATGAATTGTATCGGAAAATTATTTTTCAACGACCCCGACCCTCCCTTTCCCAACACATATAATCCATTTAGCCCCAAAACCCTACAGCAGGAGATGGATTGACCAGGATAATTCAAGGGTATTCCCACGTTCAGGCGCCAAGCAAATCTGGCACTATCCTTAAAGTATCATGGTCAATCCATCTCCTGCTAATAGTACATGACCATTAAGTAACACTTCCAACATTTGGCAAATGCACCGGTGGGGATAAGCAATAGTGGGCATTCCAAATGGTGATTTTTGTACTGCTTGAACTCAGTTTGACTGCGATAGTTCAATCGTGGTGCCAAAATAGTTTGATGCCTGTAATGCCACCTACATAGGATGGTGAGCAATTTTTTTTTTAAAAGTCAGCTTGAGGATGTAATGGGTTAATTAGTGAAATTCTCAAATTTTGGAGTTGTCCTGTGAAGACTGTATAATTTAGGAAATTTATCCACCATGATAGTTCAAGGGTGGTGCCAGAATAGTTTTGTGCAAGCTATTCTGGCACAACCCCTGAACTATCATGGTTGATTCATATCTTGTTGTGATGTGTCAGAAATATATAAGAATAAGAGTACTTTTATTATCTCAAAAAGAGAAATTCGTCTTGCCACCTCAGGTGCTACTCGCAATCACACACACTCACACAACAGTTCACAAACATATGGACAGTGGCTCGGGACGAGTGAAGCCCGTCGCCAAGGCATCTCATGGCCGGCGCCAAAGGCCCCAATCCGACCTAAACTTCCCTAACACAAGCAAACTAAAGACAGCCCTATCGTAGTATCTCTGTAACACATAATATAATGATTTTAAACTTTCTGCTTGGCTGAGACTAGTTACACAAATAAAAAATATGCATTAAAGAAAAAAAAGACGAATACTTTCACATTGCTACCTCGGGGCCCGTCGCCATAAGAACAGCGCGGGCTATTAGACAGTCGCTCCGGCATAAACAGTCACCACCTTAATTATAACTTGTCTAGCATATAACATCATAGTCATTTTTAAAGCAATAGTAGTAGAACTACAGCATTAACGTGAAAGCAGTCCAAAATGGTTTCTAAAGAGTACGCACATGCACGCGCTGTTGTAAGAAACACAGTCACTGTGTCTGGGAGGCGTCTGTCATCCCATCATTCGGCTAAAGTTTGCTGGTACTCACTTTGTTTTGTACACTTGCACTATTCTGTAGGCAGTGATGTTGAGCGTGGCGTGGGAAGAGCCACTCCTGAGATGATTGAAATGGTAGAAAAAGCACGTTGGTTGCATTGCCATAGCATAATGCATGCTGTTCTTCTGAGATCCACATGGTACAACAAGAATCAGTGTGTATCAACTCCCAGCATCGCACGGCAGAGAAAAATATAAAACAGTCACAGCACATCAAATTGCCAAACGTCATCAAAAAGAAATACCCGTCGTGATGCAGCATTGCAGGGCCTGACATTGTATGTAGGTACAATGTCTGTTGGAATACTGCCGGTGACAACCATTTCTGCCAGAGCAGGAGGTGTTGCATGGCCCCCATCTTGTCATTAGGTTTGCGCATAAAGTAGTGCTTTGTGGCAGCAGGCTTTCATAGCTCCAGTTTCCAACCCTGCGGTGCCTTGATCATCTTGAAATATGTGTGCCCCAGAGATGCCTTACAATACAATACTATACAATATTTGAGAAGAAAAAAATATCAGAATTTAATGACGCTTACTTCTGGGTGCTGACATCTTATAAACTTCTGGTTCTGATTGGCGGACGCGGTTGGAATAGCTTGTGGTAAAATGTCTTCTGCTTTTGTTCCTGGCAGAATTTTATTCAGATGATTGCTTAGAAGGTTGAAAACTGTTGTCTTGTCAAATGACAGGGCACCGCCTCTTGTGAGTTTCACGCAGGACGTATTATGTACTCTGCTGAGTCAGCGAGCCCATTATCTCATGACGTCAATTTTTACGTCCTATGAGGTCTGCGTCACAGTTCTGGAGACAAATTGACCACGACAGTTCAAGGGTGGTGTCGGAATAGCTTGGCGCAAGTGTTTGTGACCAGTGTGTGGGAGGATGGACTAGAGACAGAGTGTCTGCGACCAGGGTGTGGGAGGACGGACTAGGGAAAGAGTGTCTGTGACCAGGGTGTGAAAGGATGGACTAGGGAAAGAGTGTCTGTGACAAGTGTGTGGGAGGATGGACTAGGGAATAGAAAGCTAGTGTGATTGTGTTGAGAGTGACACTTAGTGATGTCAGTGGCTCCCCCCCCCCCCCCACCCCCCCAGTTGCTTGATTAAAAACACACTGAATATATTATGAATTTTATCAGAAAATAATTTTTCAACGACCCTGACCCTCCCTTTCCAAACACATTTAACCCATTTAGCCCCAAAACCCTACAGTGGGAGATGGATTGACCAGGATAATTCACAGGTACTGCCAGATTGGCTTCCCACGTTCAGGCGCCAAGCTAATCTGGCACTACCCTTGAATAATCATGGGCATTCCAAATGGTGAGTTTTGTACTGCTTAAACTAATCTCTTGGCTTGACTTCGCAAACGAAGATTCTATAGGGGTTGTCCAGGACGTCTGCAGGCATGCTCGTGACAGCGGAGGCCAATCCGGGACAGGCAGGTTCGACCACAGTGGCTGCAGAGGGAGGTCTGGCCAGGGTTCTGAGTTGCGGCATCTGTTTTTTCTCCTGAGCCGCTTGTCTTTAAGGTGCCCCACCCGGGTCTGCCCTGGGGGACTTGGGTGGGGTTAGGTATTTTTTAGTTCCCAGGGTCACCCTGGTCAGCCCCACAGGGTGGGTTTATCTCTCTATTCTGGGGCATGTGTTTCTGTCTACCCTTTGTCCATTCACCTGTATTTGCCATTTTAAAACTCTCCCTACTGTCTGCACTGCCTGTAGCTCTTGCTATTGGATGTGTGTTGCTAAATGGTCTTAGCTTTATTTAGGCCCATGTGTTAGGTTTATTTAATGTATTTGACCGGCTGGCGACATACATTCAATGTTCTGTTTAGTTTTTTCTTTTTTCACAAGCAGTGCAGGCACGTCCTGAGAAAGCCTTGTTGCTGTCGGGACGTTAAGCAATGTACAATCAATCAATCAATTGTCTTTAAGGCCAGCTCTGCGAGAGTCCTCAAAGGAGACAGCTGCCTTGTAAATGGTGGAGCGCCAGGTGTCACGGTCCACAGCAAGTGAAGACCACTGGCGGTGGTCGATTTGGCAAGCACTAAGTGACTTCTTGAGACAGTCTTTGTATCTCTTCTTTGGTGCCCCGCTGTCTCTGTGTCCAGTGGCGAGCTCGCTGAACAGGGTGATCTTGGGTAGGCGATGATCCTCCATCCTGGAGACGTGCCCAGCCCAGCGGAGCTGTGTCCGCAGCAGCAAAGCCTCGATGTTCACAGTTTCTGCTTGTTCAAGGACCTCAACGTTTGTGACATAGTCACTCAAGTGAATGCCAAGGATTGTACGCAGGCAGCGCTGGTGGAAGCGTTCGAGGAGTCGTCGTTGGTTGCGGTAGAGGGCCCAGGACTCGGAACCATACAACAGGGTGGTGAGGATGACAGCTCTGTACACGCTGATCTTGGTGCCTGTTTTCAGCTGTTGATTATGCCACACCCGCTTGTATAGACGCCCGAAAGCGCTGTTTGCTTTTGCCAGCCTGCTGTCCAGCTCCTTGTCCATTATGACGTCTGACGTGATGATGCAGCCAAGGTAGCTAAACTGGTGCACTGACTTCAGTTCAGACTCGCCGATGGTGATGTGGGGAGGGCGATGCTCTACCTTGGGTGCCGGCTGATGGAGAACCTCTGTCTTTTTCAGACTGACCTCGAGTCCAAAGAGCTGGGCAGCGTCTGCAAAGCAGGATGTGATGCGCTGCAGGGCTCTCTCTGTGTGTGCAACGAGGGCAGCGTCGTCAGCAAAGAGCAGCTCATGAATCAGTTGGTCTAGGGTTTTGGTGTGGGCCTGCAGTCGTCTGAGGTTGAACAGGCTGCCATCGAGACGACACCTGATGTACACTGCATCGTCATCGTCGAGGTCCACTGTGGCCTGCTTCAACATCATGCTAAAAAAGATGGTGAAGAGGGTCGGTGCCAGCACACAGCCCTGCTTCACACCGTTGAGAATGGGGAATGGTTCTGAGAGGTCATTGTTGAGTCTGACCTGGCCTTGCTGGTCCTCGTGTAGCTGGACGATCATGCTGAGGAACTTTGGGGGGGCAGCAAAGTCGCTCCAGGATCTGCCACATGCCTTGCCTGCTCACAGTGTCAAACGCTTTTGTTAGGTCGACAAACGTTATGTACAGCCCTTTGTTCTGCTCGCGGCACTTCTCCTGAAGCTGTCTCAGCACAAAGACCATGTCAGTGGTGCTCCTGTTGGTTTTGAAGCCACACTGGCCCTCTGGGAGGTGGTCTTCTGCAATGGCAGGTACCAGCCGATTTAGGAGCAGCCTTGCAAGTATTTTCCCGGCAATAGACAGCAGGGTAATTCCACGGTAGTTGGAGCAGGCAGACTTCTCTCCTTTGTTCTTGTACAGGGTGATTATGACTGCATCGCAGAGATCCTTTGGTAGTGCTTAAACTAATATTTGAGGAAAAAAAATCAAAAATTAATTCTTACTTCTGGGAACTGACGTCAACTTGATGTCTGCAAGACTTGTGAATAAATAGTGCATTGGTGAACAATGTTGGTAGATAGCTTGTGGTAAAATGTCTTTTGAGTTTGTTCCTGGCAGAATTTTATGCACTGCCTCGTCTGAGTTTCATGAATGACGTATTATGTACTCTGCTGAGTCAGCGAGCCCATTATCTCATTACATCAATTTTTACGTCCTATGAGGTCTGCGTCACAGTTCTGGAGACAAATTGACCACGATAGTTCAAGGGTGGTGTCGGAATAGCTTGTCGCATGTAGACTCCAAGCTATTTTGACACAACCCTAGAACTATCACCGTCGATCCACATCCAGTCATAGCATTTCAGGGTTATATGGGTTACTGGTGCAGTGTGTGACGGTCACATGATAATTATGTTGCAGATGAGGTGGAGGTGAAGACACTGAAGAGAACGGTGGAGAATCTACGCGCACAGCTCACCAGTTGTCAGCGCACCATCACACGAGGTAACCTAATCACAGTAAGGACAGCTGGATACAACAAAACTCATAAAACTCCACTTTTTCACAGATCCCTGCTACCGATATCTATCTTGCTGGCCGCAGGTTTTGAGGTATAGTCCAACAGGGGCGGATCTTGGGGGGGGGGGGGAGGGGGTCCAAGGGTTCCGCCCCACCCCCACCACATTTCCATATTTCGGTGGATAGCGAGAAAGTGGAAGATGCTTGGCACGCCTCCTTCCCTTAACTAATTTTGGCACTACCCGTGAATTATCATGGTGACTCCATCTGCTGCAACAGGTACCTGGTCACTAGGTGGCACCTCCACGCCTTGGGCAATGTGGCACTACCCGTGAATTATCATGGTGACTCCATCTGCTGCAATAGGTACATGGTCACTAGGTGGCGCCTCACACCGTGGGCAATGTGGCTGTGGGGGTCAATGGGTTGACCCAGATTTCAAGAAAGAATCCAGTTTTCTTCTCATCCTGAAAATAATTCATTCATTTCACCGTTTACAAAGTGTATTTATTGGGTTTGGTTTCTTTTCAACAGATGGACAGCACCATGACTCTGCTGACAAAGACACAAGCAACACTGCCGGTGACCATGCAGAAAATGCGGCCAAGTTAGCGCGCATTGGAATCTGTGAAATGGACTGTGACATACATGGTGTTCAACTAGAGTCGGACTCGGTGCCCAGTGTTTACAGTGACACAGACTGTGACATTAACCATGATGTCAAACTGGAGTCAATCTCATCCCAGTACTCAAAGGCCATCGGGCCGCCATCAGCCGCCATCGTCCTGCGATCGGCTGTGCGGGGGCCAGTGGCAGCTGACACCGGCCTGATGGCGGTTTGCGCATTGGGATCGCTGAAGGATGACATGGACTGTGACGTAGATGATGTTGAGTTAGAGTCAAACTCAGTCAAGAGTGTTTACAGTGATGTAAAATGTGGGCATGTTGGCGACATTGATAATGGGACTGCGTCGCCTGCTGGGATAAAATCCGACTCGCAGGAGTGTGCAAGCCTCATCCAGCAACAACCTTGTACCACCCCACAATATACCGGGTTGAAAAGGTCAGATCTGCTAAAGCCGGGGAAAATGCTTTGTGAACTGTGCAATATATGTTTTCACTCGGCCAGACAACTCGAGCAACACATGTCGACTCACTCAGGGCGAAAGCCTGGCGCTGCTACGAGTGGCAGGAAAAGTAGGGAGTGTTGGAAACCCCGGCAGAGTATGCAGCCATTTGTACTGTTGCGTAATGAATGTTTTGGGCCAGCCAGCCAGTTGAAGCAACACGTGTCTTCCAGTACAGGCCAGAAGACTCCCACTGGAGGACAGTGTTCCAAAGTTCAGCAGAGAATGCAGCCATTTGTTCTTTTGTGTGATATACGTTTTCAGTCACCCTGTCAGTTGATGCGAGGTTTGTCCGCTCACACAGGGCAGACGCCTGACTCGTGTACCACAGAGCAGACGTCGACTACTCCTGTCAGTAACTGTATGGATGAGAAAACGGCACGACAGAATACATCATTTGACATTGTGGAGAACATAGCTTTAGATAATTTGGGCCAACAAACAGTGTGGCGGAACACATCATTTGACATTGGGGATGAACAAATACCAGCAAGCAACACAGCATTGGGCATTGTGGAGGAACAAACGGCAGAGCATAAGACGTGTGGCACTGTGGACCTACAAGCACTGGGGCGGGACACAGCACTGGACACTGCAGGCAAAGAGCAAGCCGGACAGAACATAAGTCCTGTTGACAGCATGGACAAACAAACAACAGGCAAACAGACCTCAGTCCAGGGCAGAATGGCAGTAGACGAAGCAGACAAGCAGACAGCAGTGCAGGGCAGAATGGCAGTAGACCGTGCAGACAAGCAGACAGCAACGCAGGGCAGAATGGCACTAGACAGTGCAGACAAGCAGACAGCAGCGCAGGGCAGAATGGCTGTAGACAAGCAGACAGCAGCGCAGGGCAGAATGGCAGTAGACCACGCAGACAAGCAGACAGCAGCGCAGGGCAGAATGGCAGTAGACAGCGCAGACAAGCAGACAGCAGCGCAGGGCAGAATGGCAGTAAACAGCACAGACAAGCAGACAGCAGCGCAGGGCAGAATTACTGTAGACAGCGCTGACAAGCAGAGAGCAGCGCAGGGCAGAATTACTGTAGACAGCGCTGACAAGCAGACAGCAGCGCAGGGCAGAATTACTGTAGACAGCGCTGACAAGCAGAGAGCAGCGCAGGGCAGAATTACTATAGACAGCGCTGACAAGCAGAGAGCAGCGCAGGGCAGAATTACTGTAGACAGCGCTGACAAGCAGACAGCAGCGCAGGGCAGAATGGCAGTAAACAGCACAGACAAGCAGACAGCAGCGCAGGGCAGAATTACTGTAGACAGCGCTGACAAGCAGACAGCAGCGCAGGGCAGAATTACTGTAGACGGCGCTGACAAGCAGAGAGCAGCGCAGGGCATAATTACTGTAGACGGCGCTGACAAGCAGAGAGCAGCGCAGGGCATAATTACTGTAGACGGCGCTGACAAGCAGACAGCACTGCAGGGCAGAATGGCAGTAGACAGCGCAGACAAGCAGACAGACGGGCAGGACACGATCCCCGTAAGCGCTAGTCTTCAAGCCAACATCGACCGCAGTGGATCCGTTCATGGCTGTGTGCAGGCCCACTGCAGCCAATGTCGGCCCAAGGGTTCTGTTGACAGCACAGACGAGCAAAGAGCGAGGGAAGAGACAAGCGCAAGACCACTGGTGTGCGAGTTCTGCAGAGAATCCTTTCAACGGTCTGAGCTCTTGTTTTCACATGTGTGCAAAAAACGATTCAAGTGCCCCCACTGTGCTGCTAGATTTGGCAGTCACAAAACCCTGCAAGAACATGCATCTTCCCACAGAGGCAAAGAGAGGCGTGAGTGTGCCGATTGTGATCGCAGGTTTACAAAAACTTCTCACTGGGAAACGCACGTATGCAAGAAATCTCACTGGTGCCCGGGCTGTGATGTCAAGTTTGACAACGCCTATGGCTTGGAACAGCACATGGGCACACAGATGCCTTGCAAGTCCTATGGTTGTGCTGACTTTTGTGGAGAGTCTTTCAAGCTGGCTTGTGAGCTGAGAAAGCACATGAATAGTGTGCATGGAAAGAGCCGGTATAAGTCTGTAATAATATTCAGATGTGGTGTTTGCAGTGCCAGTTTTAGTCATGCATGTAAACTACAGGACCACATGCTGAAACACTCTGGCGAAAAGGCATTTAAGTGCTCGCAGTGTGGTTTAGCTTTCACTAGTCGTTACTATTTGAAATACCACATGAGGATACACACAGGCAAAAAACCTTATCTGTGTACACTGTGCGGTGCTTCTTTTCTTTGGAGTAAATCGTTCAAGTTGCACATGGCCAAGAAGCACACTGGCGAAATAAGATATGTGTGTGAACACTGTGGAGAAGGCTTTTTTACAAAGAAATCTTTGACAAGTCACGTGTTCACCCACACAGGCATAAAGACTTTTAAATGTAAGCTGTGTGATGCTACTTATCGCGGCCATTCTGGCTTGAGAGCTCACATGATGAGGCACTCTGGCAAATGTGATGTTTGTGGTGCCACTTTCCCAACGAGCAGTGAATTGAAAGTACACAAGCGTGTCCACAGAGTGGGCGTCCACACAGTGCGCAAGCAGTTCCAGTGTCCAGATTGTGGTGGCGTTTATTCATCGAAGCCATCTCTGAACATGCACATGACGATTCACAGCGCCAACAAACCATACAAATGTCAGCAGTGCAGTGCGTCTTTTCGAATTGAGTCGATGTTGAAAACCCATATGCTGATCCACTCAGGGTTGAAGCCGTTCAAATGTACAGAGTGTGGGGCTGACTTCACCCAGGCCGGCCACTTGACGAAACACAAGAGTGTTCACACAGACGCACACCCACACAAGTGCTGCCACTGTACAGCCTCCTTCAAACGTGCCATAAACCTGAAACAGCACATGGCCATTCACACAGGCCAGAAACCACACAAGTGTGCTGAATGCGGTGCTAGCTTCACCCAGGCCAGCAGCTTGGCGTCCCACATGGTTCTTCATTCCGCCAAGATGCCCTATGAATGCGAACGCTGTGACGCTAGTTTCAAGTGGCCTGTCAACCTCAAAACGCACATGAAAAGTCACACAGGCCAGTAGTACGTACAGGACTGTCAACCTCAAAGTGCACATGAAAAGTCACACAGACCAGTAGTACGTACAGGACATGAAAAGTCACACAGACCAGTAGTATGTACAGGACTGTCAACTTAACCCCTTTTACCCCAAGGGTACATTTCCCAAATGTTTGAGGTGCCACCAAACGACTGTACCAGTCACAGAGGATGGATTGACCATGATAATTCAAGTGTAGCGCCAGATTAGCTTGGCGCCATCAGGCGTTATCATGGTCAATTCATCTCCTATTGTCTCTTGGCTTGACTTCGCGAACGAAGATTTTATAGGAGTTGCCCACGACGTCTGCAGGCTTGTTCGTGGCTGCGGAGGCCAATCCGAGACAGGCAGGTTCGACCGCAGTGGCTGCAGGGGAAGGTATGGCCAGGGTTCTGAGCTGCGGCATCTCTGTTTTTTCTCCTGAGCCGCTTGTCCTTAAGGCTAGCTCTGTGAGAGTCCTCAAAGGAGACAGCTGCCTTGTAAATGGTGGAGCGCCAGGTGTCACGGTCCGCAGCAAGCGAAGACCACTGGTGGTGGTCGATTTGGCAGGCATTAAGTGACTTCTTGAGACAGTCTTTGTATCTCTTCTTTGGTGCCCCTCTGTCACGGTGTCCAGTAGCAAGCTCGCCGAACAGGGTGATCTTTGGTAGGCGATGATCCTCCATCCTGGAGACATGCCCCGCCCAGCGGAGCTGTGTCCGCAGCAGCAAAGCCTCGATGCTCACAGTTTCAGCCTGTTCAAGGACCTCGACGGTGACATAGTCACTCCAGTGAATGCCCAGGATGGTACGCAGGCAGCGCTGGTGGAAGCGTTCGAGGAGTCGTAGTTGGCTGCGGTAGAGGGCCCAGGACTCGGAACCATACAGCAGGGTGGTGAGGACCACAGCTCTGTACACGCTGATCTTGGTGCCTGTTTTCAGCTGTTGATTGTGCCACACCCGCTTGAAAAGTCGCCCGAAAGCGCTGTTCGCTTTTGCCAGCCTGCTGTCAAGCTCCTATTGTAGTGTGTCAGGAATAGCTTGGCGTTATCATGGTCAATCCATCTTCTATTGTAGTGTGTCAGGATGAGCTTGGCGCCTCAGGCATTTTCATTGTCAATCTATCTCCTATTGTAGTGTGTCAGGATGAGCTTGGCGCCATCAGGTGTTATCATGGTCAATTAATCTCCTATTGTAGTGTGTCAGGATGAGCTTGGCGCCATCAGGCGTTATCATGGTCAATTAATCTCCTATTGTGTGTCAGGATGAGCTTGGCGCCATCAGGCGTTATCATGGTCAATTAATCTCCTATTGTAGTGTCAGGATGAGCTTGGCACCATCAGGCGTTATCATGGTCAATTAATCTCCTATTGTAGTGTGTCAGGATGAGCTTGGCACCATCAGGCGTTATCATGGTCAATCCATCTCCTGTTGTAGTGTGTCACAATGAGCTTGGCGCCATCAGGTGTTATCATGGTCAATCCATCTCCTGTTGTAGTGTGTCACAATGAGCTTGGTGCCATCAGGCGTTATCATGGTCAATCCATCTCCTGTTGTAGTGTGTCACGGTTAAATGGGTTAACCCCTGTACTACCAGTGGATGAAGATCATTTGTAATCGTACTAAATCCAGTGTCAGAGAACTCCATACATCACAGGATAATGGCTACAGTGGATGAAGATCATTTGTAATCATACTAAATCCAGTGTCGGAGATCTCCATACATCACAGGATAATGGCTACAGTGGATGAAGATCATTTGAAATCGTACTAAATCCAGTGTCAGAGAACTCCATACATCACAGGATAATGGCTACATTGGATGAAGATCATTTGAAATCGTACTAAATCCAGTGTCAGAGAACTCCATACATCACAGGATAATGGCTACAGTGGATAAAGATCATTTGAAATCGTACTAAATCCAGTGTCAGAGAACTCCATACATCACAGGATAATGGCTACAGAGTAGTTTGAGTGAGAGGCATGGATCCTCACCAGCCCCCACAACTGCTGGGGTTCATGAGGATCTGTGTCTGGCCCCTGGATTATGTTGACTTTTTCTTGGCAGTGACAGGGTTAAAGTACACAAGAATGGCCAGGCAGACGTGTAACATGCGCCCAGTAGTGGCATGGCAGTCTGAAAGTGCATTTGGGTTAGAGTACACAGGAATGGCCAGGCAGACGTGTAACATGCACCAGTAGTGGCATGGCAGTCTGAAAGTGCACTTGGGTTAGAGTACACAATGGCCAGGCAGACGTGTAACAGGCACCCAGTAGTGGCATGGCAGTCTGAAAGTGCACTTGGGTTAGAGTACACAAGAATGGCCAGGCAGACGTGTAACATGCGCCCAGTAGTGGCATGGCAGTCTGAAAGTGCACTTGGGTTAGAGTACACAGGAATGGCCAGGCAGACGTGTAACATGCACCAGTAGTGGCATGGCAGTCTGAAAGTGCACTTGGGTTAGAGTACACAATGGCCAGGCAGACGTGTAACAGGCACCCAGTAGTGGCATGGCAGTCTGAAAGTGCACTTGGGTTAGAGTACACAAGAATGGCCAGGCAGACGTGTAACATGCACCAGTAGTGGCATGGCAGTCTGAAAGTGCACTTGGGTTAGAGTACACAATGGCCAGGCAGACGTGTAACATGCGCCCAGTAGTGGCATGGCAGTCTGAAAGTGCACTTGGGTTAGAGTACACAGGAATGGCCAGGCAGACGTGTAACATGCACCAGTAGTGGCATGGCAGTCTGAAAGTGCACTTGGGTTAGAGTACACAATGGCCAGGCAGACGTGTAACAGGCACCCAGTAGTGGCATGGCAGTCTGAAAGTGCACTTGGGTTAGAGTACACAAGAATGGCCAGGCAGACGTGTAACATGCGCCCAGTAGTGGCATGGCAGTCTGAAAGTGCACTTGGGTTAGAGTACACAGGAATGGCCAGGCAGACGTGTAACATGCACCAGTAGTGGCATGGCAGTCTGAAAGTGCACTTGGGTTAGAGTACACAATGGCCAGGCAGACGTGTAACAGGCACCCAGTAGTGGCATGGCAGTCTGAAAGTGCACTTGGGTTAGAGTACACAAGAATGGCCAGGCAGACGTGTAACATGCACCAGTAGTGGCATGGCAGTCTGAAAGTGCACTTGGGTTAGAGTACACAATGGCCAGGCAGACGTGTAACATGCACCCAGTAGTGGCATGGCAGTCTGAAAGTGCACTTGGGTTAGAGTACACAGGAATGGCCAGGCAGACGTGTAACAGGCACCCAGTAGTGGCATGGCAGTCTGAAAGTGCACTTGGGTTAGAGTACACAGGAATGGCCAGGCAGACGTGTAACATGCACCAGTAGTGGCATGGCAGTCTGAAAGTGCACTTGGGTTAGAGTACACAATGGCCAGGCAGACGTGTAACAGGCACCCAGTAGTGGCATGGCAGTCTGAAAGTGCACTTGGGTTAGAGTACACAAGAATGGCCAGGCAGACGTGTAACATGTGCCCAGTAGTGGCATGGCAGTCTGAAAGTGCACTTGGGTTAGAGTACACAATGGCCAGGCAGACGTGTAACAGGCACCCAGTAGTGGCATGGCAGTCTGAAAGTGCACTTGGGTTAGAGTACACAAGAATGGCCAGGCAGACGTGTAACATGCACCAGTAGTGGCATGGCAGTCTGAAAGTGCACTTGGGTTAGAGTACACAATGGCCAGGCAGACGTGTAACATGCACCCAGTAGTGGCATGGCAGTCTGAAAGTGCACTTGGGTTAGAGTACACAGGAATGGCCAGGCAGACGTGTAACATGCACCAGTAGTGGCATGGCAGTCTGAAAGTGCACTTGGGTTAGAGTACACAATGGCCAGGCAGACGTGTAACAGGCACCCAGTAGTGGCATGGCAGTCTGAAAGTGCACTTGGGTTAGAGTACACAAGAATGGCCAGGCAGACGTGTAACATGCGCCCAGTAGTGGCATGGCAGTCTGAAAGTGCACTTGGGTTAGAGTACACAGGAATGGCCAGGCAGACGTGTAACATGCACCAGTAGTGGCATGGCAGTCTGAAAGTGCACTTGGGTTAGAGTACACAATGGCCAGGCAGACGTGTAACATGCACCCAGTAGTGGCATGGCAGTCTGAAAGTGCACTTGGGTTAGAGTACACAGGAATGGCCAGGCAGACGTGTAACATGCACCAGTAGTGGCATGGCAGTCTGAAAGTGCACTTGGGTTAGAGTACACAATGGCCAGGCAGACGTGTAACAGGCACCCAGTAGTGGCATGGCAGTCTGAAAGTGCACTTGGGTTAGAGTACACAAGAATGGCCAGGCAGACGTGTAACATGCGCCCAGTAGTGGCATGGCAGTCTGAAAGTGCACTTGGGTTAGAGTACACAGGAATGGCCAGGCAGACGTGTAACATGCACCAGTAGTGGCATGGCAGTCTGAAAGTGCACTTGGGTTAGAGTACACAATGGCCAGGCAGACGTGTAACAGGCACCCAGTAGTGGCATGGCAGTCTGAAAGTGCACTTGGGTTAGAGTACACAAGAATGGCCAGGCAGACGTGTAACATGCACCAGTAGTGGCATGGCAGTCTGAAAGTGCACTTGGGTTAGAGTACACAATGGCCAGGCAGACGTGTAACATGCACCAGTAGTGGCATGGCAGTCTGAAAGTGCACTTGGGTTAAAGTACACAACAATGGCCAGGCAGACGTGTAACACGCACCAGTAGTGGCATGGCAGTCTGAAAGTGCACTTGGGTTAGAGTACACAAGAATGGCCAGGCAGACGTGTAACATGCACCAGTAGTGGCATGGCAGTCTGAAAGTGCACTTGGGTTAGAGTACACAAGAATGGCCAGGCAGACGTGTAACATGCACCAGTAGTGGCATGGCAGTCTGAAAGTGCACTTGGGTTAGAGTACACAAGAATGGCCAGGCAGACGTGTAACATGCACCAGTAGTGGCATGGCAGTCTGAAAGTGCACTTGGGTTAGAGTACACAAGAATGGCCAGGCAGACGTGTAACATGCACCAGTAGTGGCATGGCAGTCTGAAAGTGCACTTGGGTTAGAGTACACAATGGCCAGGCAGACGTGTAACATGCACCAGTAGTGGCATGGCAGTCTGAAAGTGCACTTGGGTTAGAGTACACAAGAATGGCAAGGCAGACGTATAACATGCACCAGTAGTGGCATGGCAGTCTGAAAGTGCACTTGGGTTAGAGTACACAAGAATGGCCAGGCAGACGTGTAACATGCACCAGTAGTGGCATGGCAGTCTGAAAGTGCACTTGGGTTAGAGTACACAAGAATGGCCAGGCAGACGTGTAACATGCACCAGTAGTGGCCTGGCAGTCTGAAAGTGCACTTGGGTTAAAGTACACAATGGCCAGGCAGACGTGTAACATGCACCAGTAGTGGCCTGGCAGTCTGAAAGTGCACTTGGGTTAGAGTACACAATGGCCAGGCAGACGTGTAACATGCACCAGTAGTGGCGTGGCAGTCTGAAAGTGCACTTGGGTTAGAGTACACAAGAATGGCCAGGCAGACGTGTAACATGCGCCAGTAGTGGCATGGCAGTCTGAAAGTGCACATGCGTTGGAGTACACAATGGCCAGGCGGACGTGTAACATGCACCAGTAGTGGCATGGCAGTCTGAAAGTGCACTTGGGTTAGAGTACACAAGAATGGCCAGGCAGACGTGTAACATGCACCAGTAGTTGCATGGCAGTCTGAAAGTGCACTTGGGTTACAGTACACAAGAATGGCCAGGCAGACGTGTAACATGCGCCCAGTAGTGGCATGGCAGTCTGAAAGTGCACTTGGGTTAGAGTACACAAGAATGGCCAGGCAGACGTGTAACATGCACCAGTAGTGGCATGGCAGTCTGAAAGTGCACTTGGGTTAGAGTACACAATGGCCAGGCAGATGTGTAACATGCACCAGTAGTGGCATGGCAGTCTGAAAGTGCACTTGGGTTAGAGTACACAAGAATGGCCAGTCAGACGTGTAACATGCACTAGTAGTGACATGGCAGTCTGAAAGTGCACTTGGGTTAGAGTACACAATGGCCAGGCAGATGTGTAACATGCACCCAGTAGTGGCATGTCAGTCTGAAAGTGCACTTGGGTTAGAGTACACAAGAATGGCCAGGCAGATGTGTAACATGCACCCAGTAGTGGCATGGCAGTCTGAAAGTGCACTTGGGTTAAACTACACAAGAATGGCCAGGCAGACGTGTAACCATGCACCCAGTAGTGGCCTGGCAGTCTGAAAGTGCACTTGGGTTAGAGTACACAAGAATGGCCAGGCAGACGTGTAACATGCACCCAGTAGTGGCATGGCAGTCTGAAAGTTCACTTGGGTTAGAGTACACAATGGCCAGGCAGACGTGTAACATGCACCAGTAGCGGCATGGCAGTCTGAAAGTACACTTGGGTTAGAGTACTCAAGAATGGCCAGGCAGACGTGTAACAGGCACCCAGTAGTGGCATGGCAGTCTGAAAGTGCACTTGGGTTAGAGTACACAATGGCCAGGCAGACGTGTAACATGCACCAGTAGTGGCATGGCAGTTTGAAAGTGCACTTGGGTTATTAAGTACACAAGAATGGCCAGGCAGACGTGTAACATGCACCAGTAGTGGCATGGCAGTCTGAAAGTGCACTTGGGTTAGAGTACACAAGAATGGCCAGGCAGACGTGTAACATGCACCAGTAGTGGCATGGCAGTCGGAAACTGAAAGCGCACTTGAAAAAGCCACGCAGACCTTTTGTATATGTGCTTGTGGAGAATATCCTGTTGCTGGGTAGGAGCGGTGAGCTTTTAGCGGGAACAGTGATTTCTGTGGATGATTGACCCCTTAACTACTTCACTCCCACTGTGTGTACATTGTGCGTCTTTGTGTCAATTCAAGGTGAAAGAGCTGCAGCTGCCCTATCAACACTGGATACAACGTGCTCATTATTATAAAGAGCTGCAGCTGCATGCCCTATCAACACTGGATACAACGTGCTCATTATTATTATTATAAAGAGCTGCAGCTGCCCTATCAACACTGGATACAACGTGCTCATTATTATTATTATAAAGAGCTGCAGCTGCCCTATCAACACTGGATACAAAGTGCTCATTATTATTATTATTATAAAGAGCTGCAGCTGCCTTATCAACACTGGATACAAAGTGCTCATTATTATTATTATAAAGAGCTGCAGCTGCATGCCCTATCAACACTGGATACAACGTGCTCATTATTATTTTAAAGAGCTGCAGCTGCCCTATCAACACTGGATACAACGTGCTCATTATTATTATTATAAAGAGCTGCAGCTGCATGCCCTATCAACACTGGATACAACGTGCTCATTATTATTATTATAAAGAGCTGCAGCTGCATGCCCTATCAACACTGGATACAACGTGCTCATTATTATTATTAATAAAATTGATTGATTGTACTTGCTTAACGTCCCGACAGCAACAAGGCTTTCTCAGGACGTGCCTGCACTGCTTGTGAAAAAAAAACAAAAGCAGAACATTGAATTATGTCGCCAGCCGGTCCAATACGTTAAATAAACCTAACACATGGGGCTAAATAAAGCTAAGACCATTTAGCAACACGCATCCAATATCAAGAGCTACAGGCAGTGCAGACAGTAGGGAGAGTTTTAAAAAGGCAAATACAGATGAATGGACCTCGTGTAGACAGAAACACATGCCCCAGAATAGAGAAAAACCCACCCTGTGGGACTGACCAGGGTGACCCTGGGAACTAAAAAATACCTAACCCCACCCAAGTCCCCCAGGGCAGACCCGGGTGGGGGATTATTAATAAAAGAGCTGCAGCTGCCCTATCAACACTGGATACAACGTGCTCATTATTATTATAAAGAGCTGCAGCTGCCCTATCAACACTGGATACAAAGTGTTACTGTGTGTACATTGTGTGTCTTTGTGTCAATTCAAGGTGAAAGAGCTGCAGCTGCCCTATCAACACGGGATACGCATTGATAATGATGATAAAATGTTTAAGCAATCCAGACCGAAAAGGTGACTGCCAAACGTTTGTATTCAGTTTTATTAAGTTTTAGGCATGCGAATGCCTCTCGCAAACTGTCCTGCTACTCGACACGCATAAATATACATCGAGCAACACGGTAATATATTTAAAAAACAAACATAATATCGAGAACATTCAAATACATGTACAAAAAGCATAAAAGGCGAAAAAACAACATGATAACGGCAACATAAGCTGAAGTTCATCTTGTAATTGGAACATGTCTGAGAGTACAGCATCAATAGAGGAGAAAATCGTGGTATTAGTTTAGAAGTAAAAGGCGATCCTTAAAAATACTAAATTTAGAAATAGACTTGAGATGCTGGGTAAATTATTCCATGTTTTGCACCTGAAAAGGCCAGGCTAGTTTTATATAGATCCTCATGAGCCCCCACAGTCAGGATGTAGACCTCTTGTGCTAGTGTGGTGTCCATAGATCCTCATCAGCCCCCACAGTCAGGATGTAGACCTCTTGTGCTAGTGCCATGTCCATATTATCTCAGCAGTCAATGGCTTAAGGATACATTACAAGGTCACAGGTCGCCCAAAACATTTATTGGGATTGAAACATACCCATTTAGATAATGGATAAAAACAACAAATACTGTATGACTTTTGAATTCAATGTGTAAATTGCTGAGCAACAATCGCAATGACATTTGATTATTGTTTTGTTATTTTTGCATGTGAAAATGATTGTGCTAGCAGCCGTGACCTTTATCCATATTTAGCAATACAATACAATAATACTTTATTAATCCCTCATGGGGAAATTCACCATCTGCCCATACAACACATGGCATCATCATTCACTCATAAAAATAATTAAATAACCCATAACTTTCAATTAAAGAAATGAACTGTAACAGACGTATTGTTACCTTTGTAACACATTTGGCATTAATATATAAATAAAAAATAATAATACTGAGAGGGCTAGTACTAAGGAATGGAAGAATGTTGACCGACACTATCTACTGATATTACTTTTGAAAAGGGTAACAGCCTGAGGGACAAAAGAGTTGGCAAAACGTGATGTACGACTTTTGGGTACTTGGAGTCTGCCACTTTGTTCGATACGTCCGCTGTCAAATTCATATCTAAGTGGATGTGTTTTGTCATCAAGAATGTCAGCCAATTTGTTCGTTATCCGTCTGTTGTACAGTGTGTCCAAATTATCCTGTGCCCTACCAATCACCCCGCCCCCTTTCCGGATTACTTTGTTAAAGCGATCTTGGTCTCTTTTACATAAATTTCTCCCCCAGCACGTCGGTCCAAAAGTTAGAATGCTAACAATACTGGAGCAGTAAAACATCTGTAAAAGCTGAGTGATGACATGAAATGATCTGAATTTTCTCAAACAGTATAGACGGGTATGCGTTTTTTTCACAATAGCATCTGTGTTTTGTTTCCAGTTGAGCGCGTTGTCAAAAAGAACAGCTAAATACTTGTAGGACTCTACACGCTCAACTTCTGTTCCCTTGATAACAACAGGACCGGGATGCTGTTTGTTATTTCTGAAATCTATGACCATCTCTTTTGTTTTGCCAACATGTAATTCAAAATAGTTTCTATCGCACCAGTCTACAAAGTCATCGATCTCCTGTCAATAGAGTCTGTCGTCCTCATCTGTAATCAGACCTGTCAGTGCCGTGTCGTCAGCATATTTGTCCATGACACAGTCGTCATGAGTAGCTCTACAGTCTGCTGTGTACAAAGAAAACAACAAAGGCGACAGGACAGTCCCCTGTGGTGCACCGGTGTTGGTAAAAAGTACATCTGAGATTAGATCCGAACTAATTCTGACGTACTGTGGGCGGTTCTTGGCATCGTACGGCGACGGTTAGTAAAATGTGTCATCAGAATGCTATGGGTTGATAAATACAATGAAAGCACAAATGACTGGTGTTCCCCTACACCAATAGACATAGTGATACTATGCTAATAAATTAATAGAAGTTATGATTCCCCTACACCAATAGACACGGTGATACTATACTAAAAATAGAAGTTATGACTGGTGTTCCCCTATCCCAATAGACACGGTGATACTATGCTAATAATAGAACTTAAGACTGGTGTTCCCCTACACCAATAGACACGGTGATACTATGCTAATAATAGAAGTTATGACTGGTGTTCCCCTACACAAATAGACACGGTGATACTATGCTAATAATAGAACGTAAGACTGGTGTTCCCCTACACCAATAGACACGGTGATACTATGCTGATAATAGAAGTTATGACTGGTGTTCCCCTACACCAATAGACCTAGTGATACTATGCTAATAATAGAAGTTATGACTGGTGTTCCCCTACACCAATAGACATAGTGATACTATGCTAATAATAGAAGTTATGACTGGTGTCCCCTACACCAATAGACATAGTGATACTATGCTAATAATAGAAGTTATGACTGGTGTTCCCCTACACCAATAGACATAGTGATACTATGCTAATAATAGAAGTTATGACTGGTGTTCCCCTACACCAATAGACCTAGTGATACTATGCTAATAATAGAAGTTATGACTGGTGTTCCCCTACACCAATAGACCTAGTGATACTATGCTAATAATAGAAGTTATGACTGGTGTTCCCTACACCAATAGACACGGTGGTACTATGCTAATAATAGAAGTTATGACTGGTGTTCCCCTACACCAACAGACACGGTGATACTATGCTAATAATAGAAGTTTTGACTGGTGTTCCCTACACCAGTAAACATAGTGATACTATGCTAATAATAGAAGTTATGACTGGTGTTCCCCTACACTAATAGACACGGTGATACTATGCTAATAATAGAAGTTATGACTGGTGTTTCCCTACACCATTAGACATAGTGATACTATGCTAATAATAGAAGTTATGATTGGTGTTCCCCTACACCAGTAAACATAGTGATACTATGCTAATAATCAGACATGAGACCGGGTTGAGATCAAATTGTAGGAAATCGGAGGGGAGGGGGGAGGGGGGGGGGTAGTGTTTGAGAGAGAAGGCGCGTGACGGACATACTATACATTCCTTCCAAGGTCCAAAATACTCGATAAGCAGTGGGGGGGGGGGGGGGGGGGGGGGGAATACTCTAACACTCACCGTGCCACGCTGTACGATTGTGCACACTGCACCATTTTCAAACGAAAACGTTAGCTTGTGCCACTTCCAGTCACACGGTCATTTCAGCAAAGGGCAATATGCGAATATGGCAGAATGGAGATAATGTTTATTGTTTAACATGCACCATAACTCAAAACAATTTCTCAACAAATTTGCACCGATCTCAAAAATGACCAAAATGAAGGGGAAAAAGTAGGATTTCCGCCAAATGTAGGAAAAGTCCTATGCCTGAATAATAGAAGTTATGACTGGTGTTCCCCTACTCCCAATAGACATAGTGATACTATGCTAATAATAGATGTTATGACTGGTGTTCCCATACACCAATAGACATATCGAAGCTACCACCGAAGCTGCCACCAAACTTGCTGTCTCTCTCATCCTATCTCACATCGACTTTTGCAACTCTCTCCTTTCCGGCTTCCCTCACAACCCCACCCGGGTCTGCCTTGGGGGACTTGGGTGGGGTTAGGTTCTTTTAGTTCCAGGGTCACCTGGTCAGCCCCAGGGTGGGTTTCCTTTCTATTCTGGGGCATGTGTTTCTGTCTACCTTGGTCCATTCACCTGTATTTGTCTTTTAAACTCTCCCAACTGTCTGCACTGCTGTAGCTCTTGATATTGGATGTGTGTTGCTAAATGGTCTTAGCTTTATTTAGGCCCATGTTGTAGGTTATTTAATGTATTTGACCGGCTGGCGACATACATTCAATTTCTGTTCAGTTTTTTTTTTTTTCACAAGCAGTGCAGGCACGTCCTGAGAAAGCCTTGTTGCTGTCGGGACGTTAAGCAATGCACAATCAATCAACCCTCACTCCACCACTTTCACTCTCCAGCGCGTCCAGAACAATGCTGCCCACCTTGTCCTCAGAAAGAAAACATCTGACCACATCACTCCCCTGCTCAAACTCCTTCACTGGCTTCCCATCCCCAATGCATCCAATACAAGATTCTGTCTCTCTGCTACAAATCCCTGAACAACTGCGCTCCTGCCTATCTCTCAAACTTACTTCACTTCTACACTCCTACGCTCCGCCTCCGACCCTCTCTGCCTCCACATCCCCCGCACCAAACTCAGCACTTTCAGCCCCCGCTCCTTCTCTGTATACGGTCCTTCCACCTGGAACACTCTCTGTCAGAAACACTCGCTCTCCTCCTTCCAGTCCGCCCTCAAAACTCACCTCTTTCAACAGTTCTAGCACTATATCACCACACCCCCCCACCCCAAGCTGACTGTCGTAATGTATTTCACTATTTGTGGTACGCGAGTCGTCTAAAGCGTGCGCATGCGTGCGCGAGTTGTGAGTGCGCGCTTAGAGTTATAATTATTATAAGATAAGCGCATTATAAATAGCATAATTATTATTTTATTATTATTATTTACATGGTGATACTATGCTTGCTGCGGACCGTGACACCTGGTGCTCCACCATTTACAAGGCAGCTGTCTCCTTTGAGGACTTCACAGAGCTAGCCTGAAGGACAAGCGGCTCAGGAGAAAAAACAAGAGATGCCGCAGCTCAGAACCCTGGCCATACCTTCCCCTGCAGCCACTGCGGTCGAACCTGCCCGTCTCGGATTGGCCTCCGCAGCCACTAACAAGCCTGCAGACGTCGTGGGCAACTCCTATAAAATCTCCCCCACCCGGGTCTGCCCTGGGGGACTTGGGTGGGGTTAGGTACTTTTTAGTTCCCAGGGTCACCCTGGTCAGCCCCACAGGGTGAGTTTTTCTCTCTATTCTGGGGCATGTGTTTCTGTCTACCCTTTGTCCATTCACCTGTATTTGCCTTTTTAAAACTGTCCCTACTGTCTGCACTGCCTGTAGCTCTTGATATTGGATGTGTGTTGCTAAATGGTCTTAGCTTTATTTAGCCCCATTTGTTAGGTTTATTTAACGTATTTGACCGGCTGGCGACATACATTCAATGTTCTGTTTATTTTTTTTTTTCACAAGCAGTGCAGGCACGTCCTGAGAAAGCCTTGTTGCTGTCGGGACGTTAAGCAATGTACAATCAATCCTATAAAATCTTCGTTCGCGAAGTCAAGCCAAGAGATTATTATTTACATGGTGATACTATGCTAATAATAGAAGCTATGACTGGTGTTCCCCTACACCAATAGACAGTGATGCTATGCTAATAATAGAAGTTATGACTGGTGTACCCCTACACCAATAGACATAGTGATACTATGCTAATAATAGAAGTTATGACTGGTGTTCCCCTACACCAATAGACATAGTGATACTATGCTAATAATAGAAGTTATGACTGGTGTTCCCCTACACCAATAGACATAGTGATACTATGCTAATAATAGAAGTTAACCCTTTGGTTGTTGGTAGCAGTTTTGTCACCGTGATTCAGGCAGGGATCATCACAACAAAAACTGCTCCCAACAGTCCTGACATCACAACAAGACATGGACTCACCATGATAGTTCACCAGTAGTGCCTGACTAGAACACCTTGGTGCCTGATATTTATTAACAGGAAAGGCAAAGCCCTTATGGCTCACGCATATGACCAATCTACATGTGTGACCTTTGTGACAATAAGGGATGGCTTTTGCACCAGCAAAATTCACGTTTTCTCAAAATTTAATCAGTTTTTACATATCTGTCAACCCCTGTGACCTTTGCGATCAGTCAACTAAATTAGTATACACAGGTGGGTTTTATCATCATCAGCTACTGTTGTACCAAATTTGATTGAAAATTTAGAAAACCTGTTGATAAAAACTACAATTCTATCAAAAATTGTAATTTTACACACATTTGCTGATCTCTTGTGACCCTTGACCTTTTTCTTAGGTCTTATCCAAATTAGTATGTACATATAGGTCTTACCATCATATATCTCTGTCCCTGGGGGACTTGGGTGGGGTTAGGTATTTTTTAGTTCCCAGGGTCACCCTGGTCAGCCCCACAGGGTGGGTTTTTCTCTCTATTCTGGGGCATGTGTTTCTGTCTACCCTTTGTCCATTCACCTGTATTTGCCTTTTTAAAACTCTCCCTACTGTCTGCACTGCCTATAGCTCTTGATATTGGATGTGTGTTGCTAAATGGTCTTAGCTTTATTTAGGCCCCATGTGTTAGGTTTATTTAATGTATTTGACCGGCTGGCGACACACATTCAATGTTCTGTTTTTTTTTTTTTTTTCACAAGCAGTGCAGGCACGTCCTGAGAAAGCCTTGTTGCTGTCGGGACGTTAAGCAATGTACAATCAATCATATATCTCTGTACCAAGTTTGGGTTTGAAGTTGTGAATAGTATTTGAGAAAAAACATCTTTTGTCAAAATATGGCTATTTTGGACCTATTTCCTGAGCTCTTATGACCCTTGACCTTTCCAAAGGATCGACCAAATTAGTGTGTAAAGAAAGGTCTTGCATCTGGTATCCTTGCACCACGTTTGGGTTTAAAGTTTTGAATAGTATTTGAGAACAAACATCTTTTGTCAAAATATGGCTATTTCGACCCATTTCCTGAGCTCTTGTGACCCTTGACCTTTGTGAGAGGTCACTGAAATTGGTAGGTTTAGAAAGGTCTTGCCACAAAGTATCCTTGGGACAGTATTGAAGACTGTGGCTTGAATGGTCTCTGAATAAATATGAAAACGTCAACAATTAACCCATTTAGCCCCAGGACTCTGCAGCAGGAGATGTTCTGATCATGATAATCCACGGGTAGTGCCAGATGAGCTTGGCGCAGTTAGGTGTGCCCTTGAGAAAAAGCACCACCAAAAGCCGAAGGCTTAAAACTGCATACACTGGTCTGCTGTTGGTGACGCGAGGCAAACATAAAGATCGACTGTACTGTGCTTCACCGTTCGGCTGCTGGCGGCGTATTTTGTTGAGGTAAAATCTGCAGGAAATACCTTCACAAAACAGGCGACCAACAGCCCAGGGGTTAACGCTCTGCACTTAGTACTTTAACCCTTTCAGACCCAACGTTCCATTTCTCACATTGTGGAGGTGTTGCCTGACGACTGTGTACCAGTTGCAGGAGATGGATTGACGATGATAATTCAAGGGTAGTGCCAGATGAGCTTGGCACCTTCAGGCGCCAAGCTCATCTGGCACTACCCTTGAATTATCCTGATCAATCCATGTGCTGCCGGGGCTAAAAGGGCTGCATTTCCCAAGTTTCGCAAGTGTTGCCTAACGACTGTGCCGGTTGCAGGAGATGGATTGACCAGGATAATTCAAGGGCACTGCCAGACTACCTTGACACGTGACACTGCCAAGCACTACACTTTAATTATTATTGTTGATCCATCTCCTGCAACTGGCACATAATTGTTAGATAGCACCTGCAAAATGACAGCAATGCCGCCTTGGTGCAAAGTGGGTTCATGGCAGTTCAAGCATAGTGCCAGAATTAGCTTTACCCCTCTGGGCACCAAACTATTCTGGCACCACCCTTACACTTGATGGCAGAGGATGACTCCTACCTTGGGTAATTCTGACTTTCAGGCAGAATGCTTTGATTTTCTCTTCACAACAAATTCCATGAGGCATCAAGTCATTCGAGACCAACTGCATGCGGCTTTAGCCACATATGCGGATGCAGTTGTTCTGGAATGAGTTAAGTGTCCAAATCCTCGCTCGATTCCTGTTCAACAGACTCCTGGGCTGTCTGCTTCAATATTTCATCGTGAACTTTAATTTTCAGTATTTTCCTTTTGTTTTCACATTTTACATCCTTCAGATCTTGTACTAGACTCTTTGCCCAGATGCTGTGGGAATCTTGACTGTCAGTGTTGGTGGTGGCGGCAGATGACTGAATACGAGCGTTCTTATTTTGAAAGTACCACCACACTGCATCAAATGCGGCCTCTTCACAGAGTTCCTTGCGCTTGTTACCGTTGCTTGCTGCTGGTGGTGTAGAGAATGTCGCAGTAGGTTGAGGCTGCTGACCACAGAAACAGACCAGAATAACTTCACCCTCGTGTTGATGTAGGCACTGGCACTGGCCACAGAAACAGACCAGAATAACTTCACCCTCGTGTTGATGTAGCCACTGGCACTGACCACAGAAACAGACAAGAATAACTTCACCCTCGTGTTGATGTAGCCACTGGCACTGGCCACAGAAACAGACAAGAATAACTTCACCCTCGTGTTGATGTAGCCACTGGCACTGGCCACAGAAACAGACAAGAATAACTTCACCCTCGTGTTGATGTAGCCACTGGCACTGGCCACAGAAACAGACCAGAATAACTTCACCCTCGTGTTGATGTAGCCACTGGCACTGGCCACAGAAACAGACAAGAATAACTTCACCCTCGTGTTGATGTAGCCACTGGCACTGGCCACAGAAACAGACAAGAATAACTTCACCCTCGTGTTGATGTAGCCACTGGCACTGGCCACAGAAACAGACCAGAATAACTTCACCCTCGTGTTGATGTAGCCACTGGCACTGGCCACAGAAACAGACAAGAATAACTTCACCCTCGTATTGATGTAGCCACTGGCACTGGCCACAGAAACAGACAAGAATAACTTCACCCTCGTGTTGATGTAGCCACTGGCACTGGCCACAGAAACAGACCAGAATAACTTCACCCTCGTGTTGATGTAGCCACTGGCACTGGCCACAGAAACAGACCAGAATAACTTCACCCTCGTGTTGATGTAGCCACTGACACTGACCACAGAAACAGACAAGAATAACTTCACCCTCGTGTTGATGTAGCCACTGGCACTGGCCACAGAAACAGACCAGAATAACTTCACCCTCGTGTTGATGTAGCCACTGGCACTGGCCATGGGGTTAAATGGGTTAACCCTTTCAGCCCAAAGGTACCATTTCTCACATTGTGGTGGTGTTGCCTGTTGTAGCAGATGGATTGATCATTCAGGGGTAGTGCCTTCAGGTGTCAAGCTCATCTGGCACTACCCTTGAATTATCATGATCAATCCATCTCCTGCTGCAGGGTCCTGGGGCTAAAGGGTCATCAGTGGGCTTACGGCAGGAGCGATAAGCAATACATACAACAGAACTCGGCCACTGAGCCACATTACCCCATTACCACATGTTTCGGCTGGAGGCATAGATCCTCATCAGTTCTACAGTTGTGAGGGCTCATGAGGATCTATACCTCTACAGTTGTGAGGGCTCATGAGGATCTATACCTCTTGCAGTTGGGAGGTTTTTAAGCATCCAGTTTTCTCAGCAGTGCTGGAGTTCGTGTGAGCCGGTTTCAAAGAATCTGTTAAAAGTTTCCGCCATCAGATCTCTGTAGCTGTTGTGTGTGGTACATAATGAATGGCAGGGAAATAAAATGCAGAGAACACATGGACCACAATCGTTCAAGGATGTGCCAGAACAGCTTGGCACCTAAAAGCACCAAGCTATTCTGGCATCATCCTTGAACTATTATGGTGGCATTAATCACCAAGCTCACCAGGTTGGACTTCAAGCTGGTGTCCCTCTTTTTAATAACACTGGTCAGGAACTGTAACTGCTTCCAGTGCGCATAGGACGGCGTGTAATCCTCCTCCACTCCCGCGCCACTGGACAGAAACTGCTTTCGCTTTTTCATTTCACGACTGACGGACGAGCGGAAGCTCTGTATCTTGGTCTTGATGTCATTTACTGAGATAAATGTGCAGAATACAACACAGTACAATACAGGAACACGTTATTCACCTTGTCATCCTAAAAAATCAATCCAGACCAAAAAGGTGACTGCCAAGCGTGTGAAATGCAAAGAAGTACCCAACGGAGAAAGAAACACGCTTAGAAAAAACGGTACAACACAATTTATTGTGGAGAAAGAAACACGCTTAGAAAAAACGGTACAACACAATTTATTTACAATAAATTGTGTTGTACCGTTTTTTCTAAGCGTGTTTCTTTCTCCGTTGGGTACCTTGTCATCCTGATACACCATAAGTCCATCATTATAAGTAAGCAAAGCCTATCGAAAAGGTCAACGCCTAGTGTCGCGGGTGAACAGGCATTTTCCAAGCGTCTATTTTAAGACATGGTGTCATGAGCACACTGGCAACAAGTACCACATCAGCCAGATACACTGAAATCTTTACATAACTAAATGTTCACCCAGTGACGTATTCTCATGTAAACATCGTGTTATGTTCTAAAAATGCAATGTTGAAAAATACTGTTGTTGTACAGTGCAGGATTGTGTGTGTGTGTATGTGTGGGGCAGTTATTACTATTGTACAGTGCAGGATTCTGTGGGGCAGTTATTACTATTGTACAGTGCAGCATTGTGTGGGGCAGTTATTACAGTGCAGGATTGTGTGTGCTGTGTGGGGCAGTTATTACTATTGTACAGTGCAGGATTGTGTGTGCTGTGTGGGGCGGTTATTACTATTGTACAGTGCAGAATTGTGTGTGCTGTGTGGGGCAGTTATTACTATTGTACAGTGCAGGATTGTGTGTGCTGTGTGGGGCAGTTATTACTATTGTACAGTGCAGGATTTAGTGTGCTGTGTGGGGCAGTTTTTTTTTTTTGTTTTTGAAGGGGGACAAATACCTGCATGACATAACAAAAAAGGAAAGGGTACGATTTTCTCTTTGTTTTCTGCACTTGCAAGGATGTAAAAAGTAAACAAACTTCCTGCTCAAGGCCGGTCTCATAATTCTCGGACAAGAAAAATTGTTACCGTCTCATCTATGTCTTCGACCCGGTTTTTTTCAGAAAAAAATCGAGCAGGCGGCATGGAATAAATGCTTGCATGAGAAAATGACGTAGTGTCAGGAATTTCTATCCAACCTTCCCATCATGCTGGCGTGACTTTTGTTCTTTGAAGTTTGCGTATTTGTTATATTCCTCACTACGGAACCTTCAAACTAGGGCGATGGAACATTACGCTTAGACTAAAGTTACATGTTACTACATGTGTGGCCGACGTGTTGCATACTTACAGTAACAGACTTATGAATACACCCACTGAAATAAATTTGATTATGATAGTTCAAGGGTGGTGCCCGAATAGCTTGGCGCCTCAGGCCCCTTGACCTAAAATGGTTGATCTATCTGTAATCTATTTGTAATCTTCAAGATAAAAAGCTTTTTTTTTTTTTTTTTTTTTTAAATCAGCCACAGGATGTAATCCCAGATGGGATATAAAATGTCATCTGCACCTATTTTCCGTCAGAGAGAGGAGCTAATACTGATTTCAGTTGAAGGTGTTATCAGGTCAATGTTGCTGATGTCGTGGAGGGGGGAGGGACTTAATATTTTTAATAAAAGTTATGTGCCTCACTAGTGCATGTCACCTAGGCACAGGGCGAGGTACACCAACCCAGCATCAAAAAGTGTCGCCTAGTCTGTGTAGGTGAACCGGGGTTTGGTTACGTCTCCTGCAGGTGACGACCAGTCGTCAAGGGTTTGATCAATACTCATTGGCCAGGTGTGCGCAGCGGTAGAGAGGATAAAAGAGAGAGGCCTGCGACACCTATGTCAGTAATACCGTATCGATACTTCTAAATCAGGGTAAATTACATACGTAATTACGTTAATGACACCTATGTCAGTAATGCCGTATCGATAGTTTTAAATCAGGGTAAATGACATAGACTACTTTTCAGAATTTCCAATCTCCCGTTATCCCAATTCTCAGTGCAAAGAATGTATCTGATTCACAGCATAATGCCCTCTTAACAAACTGCGTAATACACCCCCCCCCCCCCCCACCACACTTCACCATACAATAAACAATAGTCAATTGACACGGCGACACAACAATGCGCAGATTCAGTCTCTCTCTCTCTCTCTCTCTCTCTCTCTCTCGGCTTGACACGGCCACACAATTAACAGTGCGCTGATTCAGTCACTGCTAAACAAACTGCGTAATACACCCACCCCCCTTCCCCTTA
>BTPG01000004.1:228976549-229090451 GCA_036245525.1 Semisulcospira habei
GGTGGCTGTTTTTCAGAACCAGCCTGAGGTTATGCATGTATTTCCTTGAGCGCCCTGTTGATTGAGTGGCCATGTTAGTGTGTATTGTACGGTGAAGTGCGAAAGTAGGTCAGTTTGTTTAGAAGTGAATCGGCGCATTGTCTATTGTGAAATTGTATGGATGAGTGCGGAGGGTGGTGACGTTTAAGGGGAAGGGGGGTGGGTGTATTACGCAGTTTGTTTAGCAGTGACTGAATCAGCGCACTGTTAATTGTGTGGCCGTGTCAAGCCGAGAGAGAGAGAGAGAGAGAGAGAGAGAGAGAGAGAGAGAGACTGAATCTGCGCATTGTTGTGTCGCCGTGTCAATTGACTATTGTTTATTGTATGGTGAAGTGTGGGGGGAGGGGGGGGGGTGTATTACGCAGTTTGTTAAGAGGGCATTATGCTGTGAATCAGATACATTCTTTGCACTGAGAATTGGGATAACGGGAGATTGGAAATTCTGAAAAGTAGTCTATGTCATTTACCCTGATTTAAAACTATCGATACGGCATTACTGACATAGGTGTCATTAACGTAATTACGTATGTAATTTACCCTGATTTAGAAGTATCGATACGGTATTACTGACATAGGTGTCGCAGGCCTCTCTCTTTTATCCTCTCTGCGGTAGTATAGGCGGGAAGAGAGCGAGAGAGGTACACCGCTCATTCTCTAGTTAGGTTTACAGTGCCGCCTTCCGTCTACAAACCGGTGTCAAAGACGCTTCCACAGACCGAGTGAGTCGACCTGTTATTTTGTGTTTCTCGGCGACAAGCGGTACGTATTACTAGATGTGTTGAGCTTTGCCAGTGGTTTTTGTCGCCCCTCGGGTTCGATCAGGGGAGTCAATGTCGGAGGCTAAAGCCCCGGACCCGGTGTGGCGGTCTGAGATAGGCCCGGTCTGAGACAGGCTCATCGCAGTTGTGCGCATGCGCGGTAGCAGTCGACTTTGCAGTCTCAGTTTGTTTACGATTTTTTAAAATTAAATGATTAATTTTATTCAAACTATTAATAAGATTATAAATTTCTCATGGCATACAAACAATACACACACAGTTACAATACTTAAAACTAACGTAGATCAAGTACGTTTGCGAAGATGTATTTCACGGCAAAAGTCATTGAGTGTGCGAACCTATCAACTGAATGCTCACTTAAGTTTTTATTTTTTAAAAGATATTTGTATAAATGTAGTAAATAAGTATTATTTAATTAGTTTACTAGAGACTGCAAAGTCGTCTGCTACCGCGCATGCGCACAACTGCGATGAGCCTGTCTCAGACCGGGCCTATCTCAGACCGCCACACCGGCTCTTACCTCTGATATTGACCCCCCTGACCGGACCCACGAAGCGACAAGAACCACTGGCCAAGCCATACTCGTAATACCACAAGAACCACTGGCCAAGCCATACTCGTAATACCACAAGAACCACTGGCCAAGCCATACTCGTAATACCACAAGAACCACTGGCCAAGCCATACTCGTAATACCACAAGAACCACTGGCCAAGCCATACTCGTAATACCACGATTTTGTCTTCAACAGTGCAAGTATAAATGCACAACGGGACCCCTTGAAGGAACCCCTGCTGAAACGCAGCTCAGCCTCAGTGTTGGTGAATTAATTACATCTATTTACCGGTGGAAGGTGACTTCCTCTTGGAGTGGGCATTTTGGTGGAAGGTATTGTCAAACTTGTCACATTTCGATTTATGTTTTGGTGGTTGTTGTATGAAATGTAAACCCAAAGTACAACATAACGCGTGCATATAACTGTTTTGTTGCGTTACCCCATCAGTTTTTGTTGTTCCAATTCAAAAATAGGAACAACTTTGAAATGGGGCTTGTCCGAGGGCATTCCGTAGCATGCACATGACGTTTTGGGCACGCGGCCGGAAATTCTGGCAAAGAAGTAACAAGATGAAAATGACGTCATGTCTGGCTACGCAAACTTTGCTGGAGAACGTACTTTTGTCACCATGCGCTGTGTGTGTATGTGACAGCAACTAGAGCCGGTGTTTGAGGACTGGACAAACTTGAAATTTTATAACAATGACCCTAAAAGAATAATCTCGAGGTAGTTTTTATTTTCAAAAATTGAATACGATGCTGTAACCCAAACAGCCAGTGAGATCCTTGGCAAACACCGACAAGCAAATTAACCTTGGGTTACAGCTGACATCTTTACTCTATGTGACAAGCATCGAGAATTAAAGAAAAAGAAATCAGAGCTAAACAATACAAGGAAATTAACCACCAGGGGTGGGTTGCATATGCTTGCTTAGCGCGCAAATTTCTTGCTTAGCGCTAAGTTCACAAGCTTAGCTGAAAATGTGCGTTGCATGAGCGTGCTTATCTGCTGGAGCGAGCTTAGTGGCGTGCTTAATTCTAAGGACGGTCCCCCCCGTGCGTAGCGGCGTGCTTAGCTGAGGAAGAGTTCTTAGCTGCCGTGTTAACGCGAGAACGGAAATGTGAATTCACTCTCTTAAACCTTGTGGCAGAAACAGCCTTCCATCTAGGATAGAGAAGGAGGAACACGAAATGTACGGACCCCCCACCCAGCCTCGTCTCACGGACATCTGGGAATTATCGGTGAGGAGTCTGCATAACTGATTCAACTGACCCTGCACACCGATGGGTATAACCCAACACCAGCCGTTGTCAGAGAAACATAGATCCTCATACTATGGGAGCCTACTACACGGTAGTCCTTAACTAATGTACATCTACATTAGAATTGAGACATAGATCCTCATACTATGGGAGCCTACACGGTACTCCTTAACTAATGTACGTCTACATTAGACTGACAAGCAGGGTTGCCTGCACGAAAAATTTGCCATTCTTTCTCTCTTGACTTCTTGTTTTCCATCGCCGCCATTTCACCGGCGTTTTGTCTACTTCGTTTCCGTTAGGTCAGAAGAAGCGAAAACCGTGCGTTTTTATTGGTCGATTTCTACAATCTATGATGACGTAGGGGAGAACCCCACCATAAGCTATAAATAACCTATCCCCGCTCGCTAAGAACTCGTTCGGAGCTACGCACATCGCTAAGTCGCTCCATGCAACAGAAAACACTCGCGCACTAAGCAAGAGCTTTACTAAGCAAGAAAGACCTTAAGTCAGCGAGCTTAACACACTATATTTAAGCACGCTACATGCAACCCACTCCAGGATATCAAGAAAAGCATGAAAAAGGCAAAGAATAAGTGGAATGAAGATCAATGTAAACACGTAGAAGAAAATCTGAACAAAAATAATAGCAAAAAAGCATACCAGCTGGTGAAAGACCTGACCAGTGTAAACAAGGACGCTCCTCAATCATTCAAGATAGTGAAGGGAACTGTCTTACGGAATACCAAGACAAACTGAAGAGATGGACAGAGTACTGCTCAGATTTGTACAACCACCGAGCTACAGGGGACCTAGTTAATTAGTTATTTCGGTTTAACGCCGGGCAGGCGACTAAGGCCATCTCACAGCGGATGGGACCCAGGCATACTTGTCAACCCACCCGTGACCAACAATGGCAACTATCCCATCCTCCGAGAAGTAGAGGCTGCAATGAAGTCACTGAAAAAAGGGAAGGCAGCAGGAGCAGACAACAACCCTCCAGAGCTAGTCCAAGAAGGGGGAGAAGACACGATAAGCGTCTTACTTACTACAATCTGCAATAAGATCTGGCAGTCAGTGGAATGGCCCACACCATGGACCCAATCACTTATAATAACTCTCCCCAAAAAATGCAACTTACATCAATGCCAGAATTATCGCACTGTCAGTCTTATATGCCACCCATGCAAAGTCATGTTACAGATCCTACTGAACAGGTTGAAGCCACAGGCAGAGGAAATCATTGCTGAGGAACAGGCAGGTTTCAGACCAGGGCGCAGCACAACTGAGCAGATCTTCAACCTGAGAGTTCTATGTGAGAGGTACCACCAGCACCAGCAAGACCTCTATCATGTCTTTGTGGATTTTAAGAAAGCGTTTGACAGGGTGTGGCATGCAGCCCTTTGGTCCACCATGAAGCTATACAACATCAATGCCAACCTGATCAAAGTCATAGCAAACCTTTACAACAAGGCCACACTAGCGCAGTCTGCTTCAACGGCAAAATGGGAAACTGGTTTAGGACTACAGTCGGAGTCAGGCAAGGCTGCTTGCTCTCACCTACACTTTTCAACATCTTCCTGGAAAGAATCATGACAGACGCTCTGAAAGATCATGAAGGAACTGTCAGTATTTGAGGCAGAACAATCACGACCTTGCGCTTTGCAGACGACATTGATGGCCTTGCAGGAGCAGATCAGGAGCTAGCTCAGCTGGTGGAAAAGCTGGACAGTACAGCCATTGCGTATGGGATGGAAATCAGTGCAGAGAAGACCAAACTGATGACAAATAACACCAGTGGCATTGGCACTGACGTGATGATTGGAAGCCAAAAACTGGAAACAGTTAATAAATTCAAATACTTAGGAGCCATTGTGACAGATGAGGGTTTCAAACCAGAAATACTGTCCAGGATTGCGCAGACAACAACAGCACTGACAAGATTGAAGACCATATGGAAGGACAGAAACATCACGTTCTGCTCCAAGATCAGACTGATGCGCTCCTTAGTCCTCTCAGTGTTCTTGTATGCCTGTGAGTCATGGACCCTCACAGCAGACCTTGAAAGGAGGACACAAGCCACTGAAATGAGATGTTTTCGAAGGCTGCTTGGCATTTCATACAGAGATAACATCACGAACGAGGAAGTGGGCAGCAGAATCAGGCAAGCCGTCGGGCCCTATGAAGACCTATTAGCCATTGTGGAAAAAAGCAAACTGAAGTGGTATGGGCGGGTCACGCGTTCAGCAGGGCTTGCCAAAACAATCCTGCAAGGCACTGTGCAAGGAGGACGAAGGAGAGGAAGACAGAGGAAAAGATGGGAGGACAATATCTCAGAGTGGACAGGACTGAAGCTGAGCGACGCACAAAGAATGGCAGAGAACAGATAGGAATGGAGGGAACTGGTTGCCAAGTCATCAGTGGTGCCCCAACGGTTGGCAAGACTACGGGATATAGATAGATAGATAGATAGAATACGATGCACATTGGTGAGAAAATGGCCTTTTCTCAAAAACCAGTTGATCCACACTGGAGTCCGTAATTTGTCTTATTTTTACTAGATATTTTGCATATGTATACTGTCTTGCATAAAAACGCGAAGGCACACCATGCCGTGTTTTGAGAGGGTTTTTCATTCGTGCTAATTGTGCAAACTGTCTGAGCATAAAATTCCAAGACCGTGTTAGAACAAACATGATACAAGAAACCAGCAGCAAACTGCTTTTAGTCTGACAAGTCATTGATGACATGAGCAGACGCCTTTCATTTTCAGTAACAGGTGTGACCACCATTGCATTGATCACTGCTCTACATCTGCGATACATGGAGAAAATCAGACGGTCAATTCTGGCCATTGGAACACATCCACACTCCTGCATGATGACCTGGCGAAGCCGGGCCGACAGCCGTGGCCTTTCGGGGTCACAAATGATTCAGACATTTTTCCAGTTCATCCCAAACATGTTCTATGGGATTCAGGTTGAGACTAAGGGCTGGCCAGGGCAGAACATTGATGTTGTTCTGCCACAGAAACTGCTGGGTAGCCCTGGCGGTGTGCACTCTTGCATTGTCTTGTTGAAAAATGAAGTTTGAATGGCAAGCAAAAAGGGCTCAGCATGGGGTCTCAACACCTGGTCGATGTAGCGCTGTGCATTAACACTGTCCACGACCTGGACCAATGTTCTGAAAGTAGACAGGCCCAATAACTTCATTCAGGCCAATCGCACCCCATATCATGATGTTTGGGCCTCCCCAGGGGTTTCTCTCCACAACACAGGAATCACCATACCTCTCTCCACGTCAACGCCATATCTTTAACCTTCCGCCATGTCCACACAAAAGCGGCCCTCGTCTGAGAAGAGGATGCGTCCCCACTGCTGCCTGTGCCAGTTTATTCTGGTCTGAGCACACTGTAGCCTTGCCTGTCGATGTCCTTGTGTAAGTACTGGGCCTCAGTAAGGTCGCCTGTTTGTGTCAGCCCGTTCTCGTGAAGGCAGCGCCGCACAGTGTTGAGGCTGACAGGTTGTTGGGGTTGCCCAGGCAGCTCTAGAGCTGTGTCAGTGGCTGTTTGAAACCTGTCCTGAAGATGCATTCAGACAATACGGCGGTCTTGTCTTTGTGTGGTGACACGAGTCTGGCTTGGTCATGGTTGATCGGATGTGGTCCCGGTGACCCTCACGCAGTGATGCAGACGATAATAAAATATGGTTGAAAGGTGAACCTTAAAAACGTTAGCAACCTGCCTGGCATCGACACCAGTCTCCAGATGTCCAGCTCTATGATGCACCCTCTGCACTAAGTCGTGCCATGGCTTTTTCTCTCTGACGGCAAGGGAATAACTGATTGTTGTAGTGTGACTTTATCAAGAAAAGGTATCTGAGTACTGCCAACCGGTAAAAATCGGTCTGCATGGTGTGCACGTGCATCACAAGAAGCACCGTGCATCCCTTTTTTAAAAATTGCATCTGACTGGCGTAAATGTTGAGTTGGCACTAACTTCTAACATTGCACGGAAGTCTGGGCCCCCAGTGACACGCCGCACAAGCAAACTCTTTGCATTTAAGATGTTTAGTATGGGAAACAACGTTTGAAATGTTCTCGGTTTTTATGGAAGTCAGTATATATCACTACATTAAAGGAAGACATTGAATGAGTTCATTAACCAGCATTGTACCGCTTCAAATTTTTGATTGATACATGAAATTAAATATTTTTGAAAGAAAAATGGTCACGTCTTTCTGCAATTATTTGGGATTCTTACAGTTGAATATTTTTATTAAAAAAGCAATCTTGAACTTATCATTAATACCCGCATGATTTTTCATAATGGTGTTTGCATAAGCCTGCTGTTTGTCTGGACTCTCGAGTAGGATTAGGTCAACTTGTGACCTGTAAGCCCTAGGTGTGAAAATCAGCAGAAAATTGCAAAGTTTGATCCTCTGATCGTCAAATGTTAGTACTACGATGAGTGACGTTTAACATCGTCGTCATATGAACATGGCATCGTGGTACTAGCGGTGCTATGACATGAAGGTCTTGAAGTGACGTCATTTCGCTGCTCATGCAATTCTTCTTCTTCAGAATAGCTATTGCTGTTGTTGCTGTAGGCATGGTATTTAGGGCCTTCGGTTGGAATGTTCTATCGTTGATAGGTCAGTGAAATTTTCTGTGGGTGTTATTATTTAACTTGTCCAATTTTGAGTTACATTTTGTATGAAATTGGTTCCAAAGGCATCACAAAAAACCCACACACAGTTTATTATGAAATTGGTACCAAAGGCATCACAAAACACCCACACACAGTTTATTTTGTCACCCCCTAAATTGTTCATATATCGGCATATTTGTGGTTAGAAGTTTGACTGAATGAAGATGTTTGTACTGAAAAATGTGGTTGGCAAGGGATGTATTTAAGCAAAATCGTTGTTCAGCAAGTAGTTGTCATCGTAACATGTGATAAGCTGAGTCTCTTACCCTGGTAACATGCGATGGGGAGACTCGCGTTGCCTTGAGAATGGGCGACCAGGGTAGAAAGGCATAGAGAGAAAAAGTGAAAAGAGTGTAAGAGAAGACTATATCTTTGTCAGATTTATCATGGTTGATCCCCCAATCACAGTCCTGCTGTATTGTGTCAGTATATCTTTCTCAGATTTATCATGGTTGATTCCCCAGTCAGTCCTGCTGTATTGTGTCAGTATATCTTTGTCAGATTTATCATGGTTGATCCCCCAGTCACAGTCCTGCTGTATTGTGTCGGTATATCTTTGTCAGATTTATCATGGTTGATCCCCCAGTCACAGTCCTGCTGTATTGAGTCAGTATATCTTTGTCAGATTTATCATGGTTGATCCCCCAGTCACAGTCCTGCTGTATTGTGTCAGTATATCTTTGTCAGATTTATCATGGTTGATCCCCCAGTCACAGTCCTGCTGTATTGTGTCAGTATATCTTTGTCAGATTTATCATGGTTGATCCCCCAGTCACAGTCCTGCTGTATTGAGTCAGTATATCTTTGTCAGATTTATCATGGTTGATCCCCCAGTCACAGTCCTGCTGTATTGTGTCAGTATATCTTTGTCAGATTTATCATGGTTGATCCCCCAGTCACAGTCCTGCTGTATCGTGTCGGGCCTAAATGGGTTAACATACAATGACAAGAAATACCATCACCCACAGTGCATCTGTCATGTTTTTTGAATTACTTTAATACACTTTGAAACATTCATTTTGGACAATATATTGTCAAGTAAGTTGGAAAAAGCACTCATATATATACATTAGGGGGAGAACTGTGCATTTTGGGGAGGGGGGGGGGGGGGGGGGGGGCTAATCTGCCCATAAAGAACTTATGGCATTTAAAAAAAATTTCTTTGGGGGGGGGGGGGGGGGGGAGGGAGGTGTCTAGAACCCCAGCCCATATCCACCCCAGTAACAAAACATGAGCGTCACTAGTACATGTACCACACTTCACAGTAACTAAACATGGGCGTCACTAGTACATGTACCACACTTCACAGTAACTAAACATGGGCGTCACTAGTACATGTACCACACTTCACAGTAACAAAACATGGGTGTCACTTGTACATGTACCACACTTCACAGTAACAAAACATGGGCGTCACTAGTACATGTACCACACTTCACAGTAACAAAACATGGGTGTCACTAGTACATGTACCACACTTCACAGTAACAAAACATGGGCATCACTAGTACATATACCACACTTCACAGTAACAAAACATGGGTGTCACTAGTACATGTACCACACTTCACACTAACTAAACATGGGCGTCACTAGTATATGTACCACACTTCACAGTAACAAAACATGGGTGTCACTTGTACATGCACCACACTTCACACTAACTAAACATGGGCGTCACTAGTATATGTACCACACTTCACAGTAACAAAACATGGGCGTCACTAGTACATGCACCACACTTCACAGTAACAAAACATGGGCGTCGCTAGTACATGTACCACACTTAACAGTAACAAAACATGGGTGTCACTTGTACATGTACCACACTTCACAGTAACAAAACATGGGCGTCACTAGTACATGTACCACACTTCACAGTAACAAAACATGGGTGTCACTAGTACATGTACCACACTTCACAGTAACAAAACATGGGCGTCACTAGTACATGTACCACACTTCACAGTAACAAAACATGGGCGTCACTAGTACATGTACCACACTTCACAGAAGCCTGAAAAGGTCGATGATGGTCAAGTTTTGTTTGTGGCACATCCATACATGTTTTTATCTGCGTTTCATAAGCACGTCTCTGTCCGTTATTATCAAACCTCCCATGAACGGTCACCTGCTGTATACAGTCCCTTTTTGTTGGCAATAGGGGTGACCGTTCATAGGAGGTTCAACAGTAACAGACAATGTCTAATATCTTGAGGCTGTAGTGAGTTAACCCATGACATCCTGAGGCTGTAGTGAGTTAACCCATGACATCCTGAGGCTGTAGTGAGTTAACCCATGACATCCTGAGGCTGATTGGGTAGAACTTGCTTCTTGTCCTGTGAAGGCTGCAGTACACATTAGGAGATAGATCAACTGCTTTAGTTCAAGGGTGGTGCCACAAAAGTGTGGGGCCATGCGGGGCCAAGCTATTCTGGCACCACCCATGAACTATCAGTCAAATTCATTTTAAGCGATGGGTGTATCAGGGTGAATAGGGTTAATTAACCCCTTGTGCATGCAGGCAGCTGTAAAACACACAGTACCGGCGGCTGCCTGCGTGTGGAGGAATACATACATATGCTGGTATATTTATACTTTTCTTTTCCCTTTGTTCACAGTAAATGTATTCAGATTGTGTTGGCTCGTGAACAGACCAGGTTTCTGGTCACAGCTGTGGACACAAGGATGGACGTTGGAAAGACAGATGGACTGCACCACACAGAGCAGCACAGCTTCCTGCAAGTAGAACTTGTGGCGGCACAACTGAAACGTGATGCAGATACGATTGCATCCTTGAGATCTGCTATTGCTTCCATGCAAGCACAGCGTAAGTGGAGCCTCTGTGACTGCAGTCAATATTCTTTGATACAGAAAGACAACAGATGATTTCCAGACATCAGAAGTGGGTCCATACACATTGACAAAAAGGTTGATTAAGAAGCCCAGACAAACATGAAGTATCGCTTGTTTGTCCAGGCTTTTGTTTCCTCAAAAACATTACCGATGACATGACTTTGTGGAAATGTCTACTACTAGCTCAATTTTAGCCTACTCACCCGTTGTGCGCCCACACAACCCGGGAGGCATTCGGGGAACCCCCCCCTAGAGGGGCCGAGAGTTGTCTCCCGTTTCCCGCCTTACCGGCTCCGGTCACGAGACCGGCCAGTTTTGCTACTTCGCTCGTACAGAGAAGACGTGTCTGGACTTGCTCTCGCGCCGCTTCGACCGGTCATTCTCTTGCCTACGCTCGTTGCCTCTTCGTGTGCTCTGCGCCTCCTAGCGCTGACCTGCCTTCTTGTTCCCTGCCTCTACTGGCGTCGTTCTGCTGCTCTCCTCTAGGCTGTGGAGGTGTATGACTACCCTTCCCCCTGTTCCCGATTCGTCTCGGAGGTAAGGTAGTGGTAGTTTCCCACAGCCGGCCCTCGGGCTGAGAGCCAGCTTCCGTTGGGCTTTCCTTTCGGCTTTGCTACTACGTGGGCGCCAGTTGTTGAGCTTACGCTTCGGCGCCTTGCACGACCTTTTTTACGAGTCTCCTCGAGGGACGTTTGCCTTTCTCTCCTTGGTGTTTTCACTGTTACGAGAAGCCGTTGCCTTGTAGACTAGGGTTTCTGTTCTCGTAGGGCCTTCGGGCACTCACACTCCGTTCGTCTACCTTAAAGGCACTTTAGCTCTGGGAGACTGTAGCCACTATTTACGCGCCGGTGGTCACGGCGCTTGGAGTACCTTGGTGTGGGGCTAGGCTCCCTTGTCCGCCTTTGCGACCTTGTGCTCTTTGTCTGTTGCAGGAACCAAATGCTTACCTGCGCCCAATGCGGCGACTTCAAGTGGCCGACGGACGACCATGCGGTCTGCCTCCCCTGCTCGGGCTGCGCCTCGGACCATCTCTTCGATGTCTGTGCGACCTGGTCGGAGATCCGTTGGTCGGACCTCTGGAGTTTTTACCGGCGAGAGCGACCTCCGTCTGCTATCTCTCGTCCCACTCCTGTTGACGTCGCCCCTGTGGTAACGACCGCTCTTCCTCGCCTCGGCCTCTCGGAACGGATTGATCGTCGGGACCCTGCGTTGTTCGCTGACCAGAGGACTGCCACTGCTGCCACGCCCGCTGACCCTTCCGGAGGGTCTGTTTGCCGGCAAAGCGCCCGCCTCACTGAGCCCGGCCTGCAGCAGTTCGCCACGAGCCGTCCCACGTTGACTGGCCTTGCTCCTCTCTCTCTCCACGATAAGCCTGCTGATCCTTCCGGAGGATCTGTACACCGGCATAGAGCCCTTCTCACTGAGTCCGGCCAGGAGAGACGTCAGCCTCAACCTACGCGACACAGTCGCGCCCCCGACCGTTCCCGTTCCACCGTCAGTGCTAGACACTCGCGCTCGCCCCGCGAGCGCCGCCGGAAGGATCATTCCCCCCGCCGGGAGCATCGCCGCTCCCCCCGCCACTCCTCGTCGCGCGCTCGGTCGTGCTCGCCTTCGCACCGTTCGATGCGTTCGCCGCGTCACCGCCTTCGTCGACCTTCTTCCCGTGATCGGCATTCCTCTTCGGTTGTCCGCCGTACTTCACCCAGACGTCGTTCCCGCGCACCGGACAGGACCCCTCCTCGCCCCGTACCGCGTTCGCCTCGGCGATCCCCGCCTCCGTCGTCGCTGCCGGCTCGTTCCCGGGCTTCCCGTGAGGTTCGAGATGCGCCCCCGCCCAAGCTTCGACCTTCCTTGGTGCCTCACCCGCCTTCTCGCCACCCCCTGGACGAAGAAGCCCTCAGCTTGCTGCCCGAAGACTCCGTCTCAGCCCTGTTGGAGGAGGATGCTCGCTCCCTTTCGCCCTCCGACGTCGGTGATGATGTCCCCTCGACCCTTCCGTCGTCGTCCCGGGCGGAGACCCTCCTAGCCTTGGATAAAGCCGCCAGGATCATCGCGGCCACTCTGCCAGCGGACTCCTGCCCAGCCTCTCCCCCCCTGAAGAGGAAGGTCTCGGCCTTTGTGGATGCCGAGCGTCAGGTGAAGAGGTTCAAGTCGCTTCCCCAGCCGCCTGGATTTAAGGAGCTGTGAGATGTCTTCTCAGCGCACCTGCAACTTCCCGCGTCTCGAGAGCCGGTGTTCTTCTCCGATCGTCGCTGGCCGGCTGGCCTGGACATCGCCTTCCGTCGGGATTGGTATACCGGTCATTCCCAGGCTTTCTCCATCCCTCTTCCTGCGATCGACCCCCCGGCCGTGTCGCAAGCTGGCGGCTCCGCCCTCCTTCGCCGTTCCTTCCCTCGTGGCCTGGATTTGACTGCGTCTCTGGTGCGGAACACCTTAGCCTGCGCTGGGTTCCTGGAGCTGCTCACTCAAGCCCTGGTTCGTCGTGTGGAAGACGCTTGGCATCCTTCGATCACGCCTCTCCTTGGGGATTTACTCGTCTTAGCGGAAGTCGCCAACCGAGCCGCCTACCACTCGTCCGTTAACTCTATGGCTGCCTCCGCCAACTGTGACCTGATGCGTCGAGACGCCCTTCTGCTTGCCTGCCGAGGGATACCACCTGACCTGCGTGCGCAGCTTCATCGTGCTCCGCTGGGTGGCCCCCTGCTTTTCGGCGACACTTGGGCCTCCGTTCGAGCCTCCAACCCCGACCGCTGGCCTGTGAGTGCTCCTCCTCCCCGCCGCTTTCCGTCCTCCCGCCAGGCTAGGGGTCGCGCCTCGCGGTCGGTTAGACCCTCGGCTGCGTCAGCCCCTGCTTCGGCCCCTGAGCAGGTCCCCGCCTTTGGCCGTCCTAGACCCTCCAGGGCCCGTGCCCCCGCCTGGCCCCGTCCCGCCCGGCGACCGGGGCGCGGGCGGGCTGCCTGACTGCCCCCCAGCCGTGCCCCCACCGACCACTTCGGGGTCTCCGGTCGGTGGGAGGCTAGCCTTTTTCAACGGAAATTGGCTCACACTCTTCCCCGACGACCCCTGGATTTGCGACACCGTCTCGGCCGGCCTCCGGATCGCCTTTCGCAGCCCGCCTCCTTTGCATCGCTCCCCCCTTTGGACCGAGATCCCCAGCGACCCGTTGAAGGCCTCCGCTCTTCAGGGAGAGGTCGCCTCCCTCCTGAGGAAAGCCGCCACGGAGGTGGTTCACGTCCCCTACTCCCCAGCCTTCTACAGCCGCTTGTTCGTCGTTCCGAAGCCTGGAGGGAGATGGCGACCGGTGATCGATCTCTCGGCCCTGAACAAGTACATTACGGCCCCCTCCTTCCGGATGGAGACTGCACGAGCCCTGAAAGCCGCGGTCCAGCCTCTGGACTTCGCAGTCAGCCTGGACCTTTCAGATGCATACCTGCATGTCCCGATGCACCAGGCCTCCAGGAAGTTCCTCCGCTTTGCGATCGACGGCGTGGTATACCAGTTTCGCGCGCTCCCGTTCGGTCTCAAACTCAGCCCCTGGGTGTTCACCCGGCTGATGGATGCCGTAGTTGCCAAGGCCCGACAGTCCTCCTCCAGTCCGACGTCGAATTACCTAGACGACCTCCTCCTACGCAACCAGTCAGAGACCTCGCTCGCGTCGGACAGGGATGCGCTGCTACTGCTTCTGGCACACTTGGGCTTCCTCGTGAACCACGGCAAGTCGGACCTCTCTCCATCCCGCCGCTTCGTGCACCTGGGCATGGAATTTGCGACCGACCTCAACACGGTGCGCCTCCCAGCCCCTCGGATCCAGAAGATTGCGGACCTAGCCGGTCAGTTAGCACGACAGGACGTGGCCCCCGCCAGAGTCTGGCTCCAGCTTTTGGGCCTGCTGAACGCCGCAGCGGACCTTATCCCCCTAGGTCGTCTCTACTCCCGGCCGATCCAGCTGCATCTCCTACTCCATTGGCGCCCGGCGTCGGGCGACTTGACGACGTTGGTTCCGGTGCCCCAGATGCTGCTGCCTCATCTTCGTCGGTGGACCGACCACTCTTGGCTAGCGTCGGGAGTTCCCCTGGCTGCCCCTCCTCCCCAGACCTCGCTTTGTGTCGACGCCAGCCTCACTGGGTGGGGCGCTCATCTCCTTCCTCGGTTCCTCTCGACTTCGGGGCCCTGGCCCGCGGACTTAGCGCGCACTCACATCAACTGGCTGGAGATGCAGGCTGTGTGGCAAGCCCTGCAGTTCTGGGAGGCAGTTCTCAGACACCAGGAGCTACTCGTCCTCTCGGACAACACGACCGTGGTGGCTTACATCCAGAAACAAGGTGGCACTCGCTCTCCCGACCTTTGTATGCTCCTCTACCGGATGATGCGTTGGTGCGAGGACCGGGGTATAACCATTCGAGCCCGACACATCCCCGGACACCTGAATGTCTTAGCCGACTCGCTGTCTCGCCGTGGCCAGCTCCTGCACACGGAATGGACCCTTCGGCAGGGCATCTTTCGGATGATCTGTGCCCGGTGGGAGACTCCCCAGGTCGACTTGTTCGCCACAAGGTGGAACCATCAGCTGCCGCTCTTCGTCTCCCCGATTCCCGATCCACTTGCCTGGGCTGTCGATGCACTCTCCATTCCCTGGGACGGCCTGGTGGCTTACGCCTTCCCCCCGACGGTTCTCGTACCCAAAGTCCTTCTCAAGCTTCGGGGCTGCTCGGCGGTCCTGCTGTTAGTTGCACCGTTCGCCTGGAACCGCTCCTGGACCACCGACCTTCTCAGCCTCGCCACGGACCCGCCCCTGCTGCTTCCCGCCCCACGCACCATGCTCAAGCAACCGCGTCAGCCGCTGTTCCACCCCTGCCCGGAGCGGCTCCTCCTTCACGCCTGGAGGTTGTGCGGCAAGCCCTCGGAGCTAGAGGCTACTCGGGTGCAGCAGTGGAGGCGATCGCTTCGGCCCGCAGACCTTCCACCATCCGAGTCTACGAGGGAAAGTGGCGAGTCCTGTGTTCCTGGTGCTCTGAGCACGGCCTGTCACCCACGGAACTGACTAATCCTCAGCTGGCGGACTTCTTCCTCTGGCTCTTTCGAGACTTGGGCCTGGCCCCCATCACTGTGAGGGGTTACCTGTCCATGATCGCTGACACTTATCGACACCTTGGACACCCAGACCCGGGCGCCTGCAAAGACTTAGCCGACCTTATGGGTCACTTCGGCATCCAGCGCCCAACACACCGCTCTCTCCTTCCCCGCTGGGACCTGCCCTGGGTGCTAACGTGGTTAAATTCTGACAGATTTGAACCCTTACCTTTGGCCCGTTTCGCAGATGTGACACGTAAGACGTGCTTCCTGCTGGCCCTTGCTACCGCCTCTTGGGTGAGTGAGCTACACGCACTCTCGGCGCGGCCTACCTGCCTACAGTTCCGAGCGGACGGGTCTGTTCAACTCCTCACTGACCCTGCCTTCCTGGCCAAGAACAGGTCTCCTCTGACGGCACCTCAGGTTATCACCTTACGGCCGCTAAGAACCAACCCTCTGTCTCAGGAGACCAGGCAACAGGACCCCGTGCGCGCCCTTAGAGTTTATCTGCGACGATCTAAAGCCTTCCGCAGAGGGCGTTCGCGCCTCTTCCTACCTCTGAGACCCAGCAGGAATGACATAACAGCCCAGACGATCTCGTCCTGGCTCTGCTGGGTTATACGCTCCGCGTATCAAGATATCTCCCCGCAGGGAGCGAAGAGGCTGCACATTCGCGCACATGAGGTACGAGCCATGGCCACGAGCCTCGCATTTGACCGAAACTGCGCTGTCAAGGACATCGTGGCAGCCGTGGGCTGGCAGACTGAATCTGTATTCGCCCGCTTCTACCTCGGGGACCTGGCAGGCCAAAGAGAAAATCTCGCACTAGTGGGGGACATCGCCGCGGTGCAACACTCCCTCCCGGCGCCACCGGCACCGTAGGTATGCACTTCGCTAAAATTGTCGGGAGGTTGCGACTGGGAGGACGGCGCTGTTTACCATTAAGAGTTTGCGCGGCACCCTCCTCCTCATCGCAATTCTTCCACAAAGTCATGTCATCGGTAATGTTTTTGAGGAAACAAATTCATTTTTCTCTAAAAGGTATTTTTTCGAAAAATACTTACCGATGACATGACTCGGAGGACCCTCCCTCCTGCCCCGCTTGCCGCTTTCGAGCGAAGTATCAGAAAAACTGGCCGGTCTCGTGACCGGAGCCGGTAAGGTGGGAAACGGGAGACAACTCTCGGCCCCTCTAGGGGGGGGGTTCCCCGAGTGCCTCCCGGGTTGTGTGGGCACACAACGGGTGAGTAGGCTAAAATTGAGCTAGTAGTAGACATTTCCACAAAGTCATGTCATCGGTAAGTATTTTTCGAAAAAATACCTTTTAGAGAAAAATGAATTTTATTCACTGTTTTCGTCAAAACATGCAGTTCCGGCAATCTTTTTTTTTTTTTGCAGAGGCGAGTAAAAAAAAAACTGAGTGTCTTTGACAAGCAAACAGTCTTTCCTTATAAGCAAGGGGAGTAAATCCAACAAAGGTGGATCACATACCTCAATACGGGGGGGGCGGGGGGGGGGGGGGGGGGGGGGTTCCAACTTTTTTTTCAACCCTTAACCTGACATGAAAAAGCTTTACAAAACCAGGTCTTGCTTTTCAAAAATCAAACAATGGGGAAGAGGGGGGTGGGGGAGTGAGGAATGAGAAATGATGACATGTCTCTCGCACCTTCTCAACAACAAAATTTCAAATAGCTAAGGGAGGGGGGATGTTTTGTTATCCTCCCCACCCCCCACCCCGATCTGCCCTTGTCCAACAAATTCTCATATGGAAGGCATAGCGGAGGGTTAGCAATGACAGTCGGAGCTTGTAGAAACACTCAAACTCCATTCACACGTACAAGACAATGTAGTGACTGGCAGCTCATCGTGTGAACCCAGACTGCATTGGTGCTTACAAAGAGTTCTGAGACCAGGGTGTGGGAGGAAGGACTAGGGAAAGAGTGTCTGTGCACTAGGGAATAGAAAGCTTACCGTGTTCAGAGTGATGTCAGTGGCACCTCCCCCCCCCCCTCCCCATCTCAGCTGCTTAATTAAAAACACGCTGAAGATATAAATTTTATCAGAAAATAATTATCAACGACCCCGACCCTCCCTTTCCCAACACATTTAGCCCATTTAGCCCCCAAACCCTACAGCAGGAGATGGATTGACCAGGATAATTCAAGGGTAGTGCCAGATTGGCTTCCCACGTTCAGGCGCCAAGCAAATCTGGCACTTCCCTTGAATTATCATGGTCAATCCATCTCCTGCTAATAGTACAGTCATTAAGGAACACATCCAAGATTTGGGAAATGCACCGGTGGGGATAAGCAAGAGTGACCGCGATCACACATTTTGGGCATTCCAAATGGTGAGTTTGTACTGCTTGAACTCAGTTTGACTGCGATAGTTATCATGGTGCCAAAATAGTTTGGTGCCTGTAATGCTACCTTCATAGGACGGTGAGCAAATTTATTTTTAAAAATCAGCTTGAGGATGTAACGGGTTAATTAGTGAAATTCTCAAATTTTGGAGTAGTCCTGTGAAGACTGTATAATTTAAGTACTCAAACCAAGGGGAATCACAGCGCTGGACAGACAACAGTTAGATCCCCTGCCCCCGCCTATCAGGCACCCAATCGCCAGCCCACAGAGAAATACGCAGGTATAGAATAAGACAATCATTTCCATCCTCAAAAAGGATGGATCAGGTCTCTTATATAACCCATGTCTTTCTCCGGAACTTAGGAAGTAGGCAGGAGAAACATACATACACAAACATGAAGGTGCGCTACTATATGTGGTCGGGTAAATACCCTGATTTCCCACAGTAGATGCACAGAACATTACACAACAATGTAACGATACAAATTTTGCCTCGAGTTATACATGATACTCACAAACCAGATAGGTGAGGCTAGCGCTGGCAGAATTGTCAGTACTCAAACCAAGGGGAATCACAGCGCTGGACAGACAACAGTTAGATCCCCTGCCTGTATAATTTAAGAAATTTATCCACCATGATAGTTTAAGGGTGGTGCCAGAATAGCTTGGTGGAAGCTATTCTGGCACAACCCTTGAACTATCATGGTTGTTTCATATCTTGCTGTGATGTGTCAGAAATATATAAGGTTTGCGCATAAAGTAGTGCTTAGTGTCAGTAGGTTTTCATCGTTCCAGCTTCCAACCCTGCGGTGCCTTGATCATCTTGAAATATGTGTGCCCCAGAGATGCCTTACAATACAATACTACACAATATTTGAGAGGAAAAAAAACATCAGAAATTAATGGCGCTTACTTCTGGGAACTGACGTCAACTTGACGTCTGCAAGACTGGTGCTAGACTGTTAAAAAATCTTTGATAATAAATTTCTAATAATAATAATAATAATAATACATAGTTTTTATATAGCGCCCTTCCCCACGAACAGCAAGCTCGGAGCGCTTTACAGCACCAAAAAAAAAAATATTTAAAAGGAGAAAAATTAGAACGCACTCACTCTTTAAATAAACATCTGCTCGCACCATGTAGGCGCATTCCTAACACGAAACACACATACACACACACACACACACACGCACACACACACACACGCACACACGCACACACACACACACACACACACACACACACACACACACACACACACATAGCCTATCTACATGGGGAAAACAACCAACATTTCCAGGCAGCACATCCAGACTAAGCTAATCTTGATATGCTACCTGGAAAAGATGGGTTTTCAAATTTGTTTTGAAGGTCAACAGGGTAGGGGAAAGACGGACATGCAGTGGAAGTGAGTTCCAGACGTGAGGGGCCTGATAACTGAAAGAACGGGCACCAGCAGTTTTTAGGCTGACTGTGGGCTGAACAAGCAGTTTTTGTGAGCTTGAGCTTAGACTTCCACTAGGATTGTGTGAGGCAAGGGAAGAAGACAGATATGCAGGAAGCGTATTGTCATAGTGTTTGTATGCCAAAGTGGCCAGCTTGTATTCTATTCTCTGTTTGACAGGTAGCCAGTGGAGATGCTTTAGCAGTGGTGTGACAGGATCAGTACGTTTTTTGCGAAGGACTAACCGGGCTGCATTATTTTGGATACGCTAAATGCGAGTGAGTTGATCAGAAGAGATACCAGCAAGGAGAGAATTACAGTAATCTAGACGGGACAGAATGCGAGAGCATACGAGCTGGGCAGTAGCCTTTTCTGTCAAAAAGCATCTGATCATGCCTATTCTGCGGAGCTCCAGGTAGGCAGTGCGGCAAAGATGGCTAACCTGTTTTTCCATCGATAAACTTGAATCCAGGAATACACCCAGATTTTTTACATCGGATTTGAAAGAAATGTCTTGGCCACCTATGGAAATATGATCACTGCTGGAGGCGGATGTTCTAGCTCGAGTACCAACAAGCATGCTCTCTGTTTTATCATCATTTAACTTGAGTCTGTTGCAAGTCATCCAGTCTTTGACTTCAACTATGCACTTCTCCACATTGGAGACAATGGTCTGCAGTTTACCAGGATGGTCAGACTTAGAGATCTGAGTGTCATCAGCATACTTGTGATACTCACAGCTATTCTGGCTGATGATTCGGGAAACTGGTTTAGTGTACAGAGAGAACAGCAGAGGACCCAAAACTGACCCCTGTGGGACACCATACTTCAAAAGCACAGGCTGAGACATGATCCCATTCACACATACAGACTGATATCTTTCAAAAAGGTAAGACCTGAGCCATGACAGCGCTGGACCGGAAATACCAAAGGATACGCGTAGGCGTTCTAAAAGAATCCCATGATCCAGCGTGTCAAACGCCGCAGACAGGTCTAATAATGATAGCAAAGAGACATGTCCGACGTCAGCATGTGTAAGCAGGCTATTGGTAATGTGAAGCAATGCTGTCTCAGTACTGTGATTTCTTCGATATGCAGACTGATACAGTTCAAGTAAATCATTACTACTGAGATGTGACATGAGCTGACTCAGCACAACTTTCTCCAGAATCTTGGAAAGAAAGGGAAGATTAGACACTGGTCTATAATTTTTCAATAAGTTTGCATCCATCCCTGCCTTCTTCAACAATGGAATTATCACAGCCTGCTTAAAATGCCGAGGCACAGACCCTGACTCCAGAGACAAGTTAATAATTCTGGTTATCACACTGACAAGCTTATCAGGGCATAGCTTGAGTATAGAGGTGGGAACGGGGTCAAGGGAACAAGATTTGGTGGGTGAGGAAATAATTAGTTTCTTTACAGTCTCCTCTGTGACAGCAGTAAATGCATGTAACACAGGCCCGTCATATGGTAAATAGGACACAGCATCAGAACAGTTGTCCAGTTCCTGACGGATCGTGCTTATCTTAGAATCAAAATACTGACAAAACTTATCAGGTAAATCATTCATAGGAATGGTATTCGGGAGTACAGGTGCATTTTTCTTTCCAAGAAGTTCATTTGTAAGGCCAAACAGCTGACGACTAGATATGCAGTCTTCAAGTTTGGCACAAACAAAGTCTTTCTTAGCTGCACGCTGTGAGGACTTCAGTGCAGCACGCTGCTTCACAAACATGTCTCTATGTACTGTAAGACCACTACACCTCCACAGTCTCTCAGTGCTTCGAAGCTCACGCTTGGCATCTTTCAGCTCTTTCGTTAGCCAAGGGGCCGGGGGACGTGAGGTTACACGTCTGGTGGTGAGTGGCGCATGCTTGTTGAGAATGTCAGAGAGTGTACTGTTGTAAGTGTCCAGCAGTTCATGTACTGTGCAGTCTGTCAATACACCATCACAAGCCACCTTTACATCGGAGCTGAAAACATCTATGTCAATGCGACGAATGTTTCTGGAAGTGATCGAGCGTTTTGTGGAACGAGGCCGAGACGCAAGCACATAAAAGAAAACACTTGCATGATCCGACAACAGCGAATCACACACCTGAACGTCCTGAACAAGAGAGGAGCTCTCCCCTGTGATTAGAAGGTCCAGGGTGTGACCACGTCTGTGAGTCGGCCCCTGCACATGCTGACGCAAGCTACGGTCAGACAGAAGTGAACGCAGACGAAGTGCATCAGGATCAGATGGAACTTCAAAATGAAAATTAAAGTCTCCAACCATAACTAATTCGTGTCTGCTGCTGGAGGCACTGTCCACATAATCTTGGAATTCACTGAAAAATTCGCTAGTGGTTAGTTGATTTTGTCTGCTCGGAGGCGGTCGGTATACTACAGTCAAGGTAACTGAGATGTCACTGATGATACTAACTTCAACAGCTTCAAAAGAGTTAAAGGGCAAGCGTTTGAAATTGGTGCAGTTTTCTAATGACTTCCTGACTAGTACTGCTATGCCACTCCCTCGTCGCCCAACGCGAGGGAAAGACTTCAGAAAATATCCTGGAGGGGTCAACTCGGCTATGTATGGTTCGTCACCCTCATCTTGAAGCCACGTTTCAGCCAGCAACAAGAAGTCTAGCTGATGATCAGTGATGTAATCACTTATCTCACTAGTTTTGTTCCTGCAAGACTGAGTGTTCAAGAAGGCCAATGACAGCCTGTCCGATCTCTGCACAGGTGAAGAACAGTCACAGGCATCTGTACTGATAGGGACATAAATCAGGTTACCTGAGTCTCTTGACCATCCATAATGCGTGCATGCCATACGTGAAGATGCACAGCTTTGCGATGATGTTCGAGTCCCTAGGAACTGGCTGACATGGGTAGTCCCGGGGGGTGGGGCAGAGTCGACAACCCGAGGGGTGATGATAACTGGTATGGGGCGTCCTCGCTTGCGCCCTCCTCCTCGGTAAGGCCGCTTCCTCCTGGGTCTGTTTACGCATGGCTGCACTGATGGGGGGCTGTGTAATCCAAGGGACCTCAGGTGTGCACACACATCAGGAGCAGGGACACTGGTAACGGTACTCCGCCATTGTAGCAGTTTCTGTCTGTCATAACACAGTACACGTGCACTGGTAGGTCTATGCACAGTGGCTGAGGGAAGGCTACCAAGCACAGTCGGGCTGAGTGAAAACTCAGCTGGCAAGCATGGCTGTACTGTAGAGTGCAGTACAGACAGTATCCACAAGGTCTTCACAAAAATGGCAAGTCCAACTGAAATTCTCACTTCCACTGGAAAATGTCCATAAAAATTACACCAAAATGTCCAGGGATTCATCATGAAGAAGTATGTGATGATCAAAACATCTAAAAGACAATGAAAAACAGATAAAGAACAGAAAATGTCAGAGAGACTGTCCCTCAGCCTGCCAGGCGATTGAACAGTACTCACTGATCTGATTGGAGGCCACGGTGGGAACAGCTTGTGGTAAAATGTTTTCTGAGTTTGTTCCAGGCAGAATTTTATTCAGATGGTTGCTCTGAAGGTTGAAAACTATTGTCTTGTCAAATGACAGTGCACCGCCTCTTGTGAGTTTCACGCAGGACGTATTATGTTCTCTGCTGAGTCAGTGAGCCCATTATCTCATAACGTCAATTTTTACGTCCTTTGAGGTCTGCATCACAGTTCAGGAGACAAATTGACCACGATAGTTCAAGGGTGGTGTCGGAACAGCTTGGTGCCTACAGGTGCCAAGCTATTCTGACACAACCCTTGAACTATCACCATTGATCAACATCCAGTCATAGCATTTCAGGGTTTTATGGGTTACTGGTGCAGTGTGTGACGGCCACATGATATGTTCCAGATGAGGTGGAGGTAAAGACACTGAAGAGAACGGTGGAGAATCTACGCGCACAGCTCGCCAGTTGTCAGCGCACCATCACAGATGAGGTGGAGGTAAAGACGCTGAAGAGAACGGTGGAGAATCTACGCTCACAGCTCGCCAGTTGTCAGTGCACCATCACACGAGGTAACGTAGTCACAGTAATGACAGCTGGATACAACAAAACTCAGATATAACTCCACTTTTTCACAGATCCCTGCTACCGATGTCTATCTGCTGGCCGCAGATTTTGGGGTATAGTCAAACAGGGGCGGATCTGCCCTTGTCCAACAAATTATCATAGCGCAGGATCAATAATGACAGTCAGAGCTTGTAGAAACACTCAAACTCCATTCACATGTACAAGACAATGTAGTGACTGGCAGCTCATCGTGTGAACCCCGACTGCATTGGTGCTTACAAAGAGTTCTGTGACCAGGATGTGGGAGGAAGAGTGTCTGTGACAAGGGTGTGGGAGGATGGGCTAGGGAAAGAGTGTCTGTGACCAGGGTGTGAAAGGATGGACCAGGGAAAGAGTGTCTGTGACCAGGGTGTGAAAGGATGGGCAGGAAAGAGTGTCTGTGACCAGGGTGTGAAAGGATCTGTGACCAGGGTGTGAAAGGATGGGCTAGGGATAGAGTGTCTGTGACCAGGGTGTGAAAGGATGGACTAGGGAAAGAGTGTCTGTGACCAGGGTGTAGTGGATGGACTAGGGAAAGAGTGTCTGTGACCAGGGTGTGAAAGGATGGACTAGGGAAAGAGTGTCTGTGACCAGGGTGTGAAAGGATGGACTAGGGAAAGAGTGTCTGTGACCAGGGTGTAGATGGATAGACTAGGGAATAGAAAGCTCGTGTTATTCTGTTGAGTGTGACAAAGAGTGATGTCGGTGGCACCTCCTTCCCCCCCCCCCTCCCCACCCCCACCTCAGCTGCTTGATTAAAAACACTATGAATTTTATCAGAAAATAATTTTCAACGACCCCGACCCTCCCTTTCCCAACACATTTAACCCATTTAACCCCAAAACCCTACAGCAGGAGATGGATTGACCAGGATAATTCAAGGGTACTGCCAGATTGACTTCCCATGTTTAGGTGCCAAGCAAATCTGGCACTACCCTTGAATTATGGTCAGTCCATCTCCTGCTAATAGTATACAGTCATTAAGTAACACTTCCAACATTTGGGAGACATGCACCGGTGGGGATAAGCAAGAGTGGCCGCGATGACCACACATTTTGGGCATTCCAAATGGTGAGTTTGTACTGCTTGAACTCAGTTTGACTGCGATAGTTCAATCATGGTGCCAAAATAGTTTGGTGCCTGTAATGCCACCTTCATAGGACATTGAGCAATTTATTTTAAAAATCAGCTTGAGGTTGTAATGGGTTAATTAGTGAAGTTCTCAAATTTTGGATTTGTCCTGTGAAGACTGTATAATTTAGGAAATTTATCCACCATGATATTTCAAGGGTGGTGCCAGAATAGCTTGGTGCACGCATTTCAGGCACCACACTTGAACTATCATGGTTGATTCATATCTTGCTGTGGTGTGTCAGAAATATATAGGGTTTGCTCATAAAGTAGTGTTTAGTGGCAGCAGGCTTTCATAGCTCCAGCTTCCAACGCTGCGATGCCTTGATCATCTTGAAATATGTGTGCCCCAGAGATGCCTTACAATACAATACTATACAATATTTGAGAGGGAAAAAAAACATCAGAAATTAATGACACTTACTTCTGGGAACTGATGTCAACTTGACATCTGCAATACTGGTGAATAAATTTCTGGTTGGAATAGCTTGTGGTAAAATGTCTTCTGAGTTTGTCCTGACAGAATTGTATGCAGATGGTTGCTCTGAAGTTTGAAAACTATTGTCTTGTCAAATCACAGTGCACTGCCTCTTGTGAGTTTCACGCAGGACGTATTATGTTCTCTGCTGAGTCAGTGAGCCCATTATCTCATTACGTCAAGTTTTATGTCCTTTGAGGTCTGCATCACAGTTCTGGAGACAAATTGATCACGATAGTTCAAGGGTGGTGTCGGAATAGCTTGGTGCCTGTAGGCGCCAAGCTATTCTTACACAACCCTTGAACTATCACTGTTGATCAACATCCAGTCATAGCATTTCAGAGTTTTATGGGTTACTGGTGCAGTGTGTGACGGCCACATGATATGTTGTAGATGAGGTGGAGGTGAAGACACTGAAGAGAACGGTGGAGAATCTACGCTCACAGCTCGCCAGTTGTCTGAGCACCATCACACGAGATAACGTAGTCACATTAATGACAGCTAGATACAACAGAACTCAGATAAACTCCACTTTTTCACAGATCCCTGCTACCGATATCTATCTTGCTGGCCGCAGGTTTTGAGGTATAGTCCAACAGGGGCGGATCTTGGGGGAGATGGGCGGTCTAAGGGTTCCGCCCCACCCCCACCACATTTCCATATTTTGGTGGATAGTGAGAAAATGGAAGACGCTTGGCGCGCCTCCTTCCCTCAACTAATCTGGCACTACCGCTGAATTATCATGGTGACTTCATCTGCTGCAACAGGTACCTGGTCACTAGGCGGCACCTCCACACCGTGGGCAATGTGGCACTACCCGTGAATTATCATGGTGACTCCATCTGCTGCAACAGGTACCTGGTCACTAGGTGGCACCTCCCACGGCTTTACCAGCCAGTGCTGGCGCCTAGCACTTAGTTCGCTTCCAGCTGCCAGTGACATAAGGCGCCGCGGGGTCAAATTCCACTCATGCGCGCGCTCATTCTATTTATATCACACTTGCTACTACGCGGTACACGGCGTGACCAGTGCTCTGCCGCTATAACAACTATCTACTGGTTTGTATTCATAACACATCTCTGTCTAAAGTGACTGTTGTGGAAGCAACATCGTTCAAAAGTTGAAATTCTCATCTACACACTGATACCAAACATGACAACATTACGACTTACACTTGTGTAGCAGGTCAAGGTGAAAATAAAGGGAACGAGAATTTGTTGATGTACGATGTCGGTGTTTGTTGTGAAATTGACAAAGTTCCCACAGCCATAACACAAAGACGCCACTTTTCCCAACGAAACACACTTGCATGCATAAGGGTCAGCATGCCTACAGTATCACTTGCCAGATTTTGGTTAAATGGTGTGAGACGGAAGCAGGAGGGTGGTTAATGAGGTCACTGACAGGTCGCGTGTTCTCGCCCGCAGTCTCGGTACTCCACAGACTGCTATTGCCATCCCGAAATCCAATCAGTCCATCGAAGGTCACAATATTCAACAGTGTTTTTAAACATTCCTTGCGGTTTAACACATTTTCTGACACACTAGACATAAGAACAGAATACTGAGTTTCTGTTCACAGATACACAACTCCAGCGCCATCTATGTGAGAATTTTTTTCTGTTTGACTACTGGAGGAATGACGGAGTGGAGGACGGGTGACACAAGTGTCATGTGCTCGGTCATGAGCAGTCTGAGTTTTTCCTCCTCTCTCTGCAAGCCATATGTCCTGCTCTTTAGAATGTTAATGGTAGCGTGACTCTCTTCACCTCCCTGCTCACCATGAAGCGCCAAACCAAATCTCCACTTTGTCATAAATTCAACGTAGTGACATTCCAGGATATGTTGTTTCGGAATGATGCTACTGGCTGGAAAAGTACTTCGAAAAAAACGCATGTAGTTTGCAATTTTGTCATTGATGTCTTGCATTGATTCATTCTTGCTCTTCACTAGCATTTTGTGAGAAACACTAGCATGAACTTGTGAGTAAAGGTCGTTCAGAATTCGGAACTTTAAGGATATGTCATGCGCTGCTGCATGAAGTTTAGGATCATCTGTCAGCTTCATGGTATTGCTGATAACACTGTCATCAACATCAGTCAACACATCATACTTCAAGTAACGGTGGCAGTGGTTGCCAACAAACGAACGGCCATGGGTTGCTTGCATGAATATCTTATTCCTCTTTCGTGCTTTGTTAAGGCCAGAAGTGACAGGCCCGCACAAAAATGGCAACTTCAGTTGTCTCTTCTCTCAGAGCTTCTATTTTGTCCTCGAATTCTGCTACCTGCTGCATCTTCTGTTCACGTCGTTGATCAAAATGCTTCACACTCTCATTGTATCTCTTGTCGCTCAACACTGCAATACCCTCAGTCAGCTGTTTTCTTTTTTCCAGTTCTTTGATGACTCTTACTTCTGAAAATTTAATGTACTTTTCAAAAGGTGTGTTTCCATCATGTGCCTCCTTTCCCTCGGCCAGTCTTTCAGCAATGGCTTTATCAAGTTCGTGTCATTCTTGCTCAAGGAGGGAATGATGTTTTTTTACTAAACCTAACAGAAGATGGAGGTATGGTGGTGCCGTTTGCGAAATCTCAACATCAAAGATTGGTTCATGTACAACATTGTTGTAACCCTTGGCATTCTTTTTGTCTCCTCCTGCACAAATGTATCGCCTGTATTCCCTCTTGATGTTGTTCAGAGTTCTTTTTTTTCACTTGTACTCGCTCATGTGGAGCTCTTTGTAGCTGACTTTTCGAAGCTGTGCACCAGAGACAAGGGTGGATCCCTTGTGCTCCTGAGAGACCAAAATGTTTGAGGAGAAAATCGTAATCTCCAAACAGAAATACACGTATCTGTTTTTCTTTCCATTTCATGGTTTGGAGAACTGACACCTGCTCTTTAAACGGCTGCAAAATTGTTTGAAGATTTTCATGACTGTCTTTATAGTTAGCCATACACACCAAAAACGTATTGTGTTTAGAGTTAGGGTTTTGGAGATTAGCAACTTGAAGCATCCTTGCGCTGGGACCATATGGCGTTGAGGCGCGTCCCCTGGGTGGTGGATAGGGGGTCCCTCGCGAGAGGGGTGCACCGAATGAAATAAGGTGCCATGAACCAACATGGTCTAAGGGAAGGTGACCCTGACAGAAAACCCCTGGTCCTCCTAGTAAGGGGTTGGGTGTGGGGGTAGCTTCCCCACCCTGCAAATAAGAAAATAGCTACAAAAACGCCGACGAAAAGACAAACAGCAATTCCTTTCCTGGAGGAGGAAGGTTCTTCTACCAGAAGATTTATGACGTCCTGTGGTGAAAGCCGGAAGTCTTCTGAAGCCACAGGACCGAGCCGCCTCTCTCTATCCAGGGACACAACCATGGGCACATGGAATGTGAAGACCATGTACCAGAGCAGCAAGGCCGCCCAGATAGCAGCGGAAATGCAAAAGTACAACCTTTCCCTGCTAGGTATCAGTGAAGCCAGATGGACGAGTCTGGCCAGAAAAGGCTGTTAAGTGGGGAGATGATTCTGTATTCAGGTCATGAAGAGGAGAATACCCCCCATACAGAAGGAGTAGCATTCATGCTGTCACCAGTGGCACAGAGAGCGCTGATGGGCTGGGAACCTCTTGGGCCAAGAATTATCACAGCAGCCTTTAGAACCAAGAAAAAGATCAAGCTGAACATCATCCAGTGTTATGCGCCCACTAATGACAGTGACGAGGAAGAGAAACAAGAGTTCTACGACCGACTCCAGGCTGTGGACAATGTGCTGAGCGAGACATCACCATCGTCATGGGCGATTTTAATCCCAAAATAGGGGAGGACAACACCGGATACGAAGAGGTGATGGGGAGAAAGGGACTAGGGGAGATGAGTGAGAACGGGGAGAGGTTTGTAGACTTTTGTGCTCTAAACAGACTTGTCATTGGAGGCAGCATCTTCCCACACAGAAGAATACACAAAGCAACTTGGGTCTCACCTGACCATACAACAGAGAACCAAATAGACCATATCTGCATTAGCAAGAAATTTAGAAGATTCCTTCAAGATGTTCGAGTGAGGAGGGGAGCAGATGTCGCCTCAGACCACCATCTGCTTACCATAAGAATAAAGCTAAAGTTAAAGAAAAGCCGCACAGAGACAACAAGAAGACGGCGCTATAATGTAGGCCTCCTACGAGAGACTGGAGTGAGAGAAGAATTCAAACTGGTGCTGTCCAACCTGTTTCAAGCGCTACAGGAGCTAGTAAATGAAGAGGAGGCGGTCACCACAGAGCAGCAGTGGAAGGCAGTTAGGCACTGAACTCAACCTGCAAAGACACTGTAGGGTTCAGGAAACACCATCACAAGGACTGACTGTCGGCACGGACCTTGAAGAAGATAGAAGTGAGGAAGCAGAAGAAAGCAGTTGTCAACAACAGTCGCACGAGAGCAGCCAAAGCCAGGGCACAGGAGAAATACTCGGAAGCCAACCACGAGGTGAAGAGGAGTATCAGGGCAGACAAGAGGGCCTACACAGACAGCCTGGCAGCAGAGGCAGAAAAGGCAGCAGGCAATGGCAACATGAAACAGCTCTATGACATTACCACAAGATTGTCGGGCAAGTATGGCCATACAGAAAGACCAGTAAAAGACAAAGAAGAGGCAAGCCTATTGCAGACAGAGGAGACCAACTCGACAGATATGCCGAGTATTTTGAAGAGTTACAGAACAGACCCACCCCACCCGACCCCCCCAGACATCCAGCCAGCAGAGACCGACCTACCCATCAGCTGTGACAGACCCAGCCGGGAAGAGATCAGAAGAGCAGTGGTATTTTTAAAGAACAGCAAAGCAGCAGGGCCAGATGGCATCCCAACGGAGTCTCTGAAAGCAGACCTAGAGACAACAGTAGAGATGCTGTACCCACTGTTTGGAAAGATCTGGGAAGAGGAGGTGATGCCGGCTGACTGGAAAGAGGGGTACCTAATCAAGCTTCCCAAGAAAGGCGACCTCAGCAAGTGTTCCAACTACAGAGGAATCACCTTGCTGTCAGTACCAGGAAAGGTCTTCAACAGGATCATCCTGAAGAGAATGAAGAGCTCCGTTGACCCCCAGCTGAGAGACCAGCAAGCCGGATTCAGGAAAAACCGATCATGTACAGACCAGATCGCCACTCTCCGCATCATCGTGGAACAGTCTCTGGAGTGGAGCTCCCCGCTGTACGTCAACTTTGTGGATTACGAGAAAGCATTTGACAGCATGGACCGAGAGACTCTGTGGAAACTCCTACGACACTACGGTGTACCCACAAAGCTCGTCCGCCTGATCAAGAGTAGCTACGATGGCATGACATGTTGCGTGATCCATGAAGGGCAGTTCACCAGGGAACTCCAGGTCAGAACCAGTGCCAGTCAGGGGTGTTTGCTGTCTCCGTTCCTCTTCCTACTGGCCATAGACTGGGTCATGAAGAGGACCACAGACGAAGTGGAATACAGTGGACACTGTGGACACAGCTTGATGACCTCGATTTTGCAGACGACTTGGCTTTACTGTCCCACACTCATCAACAAATGCAGGACAAGACCACGAGGCTTGCTGACATCTCGTCCCAAGTGGGCCTCACCATCCACAAACAGAAAACAAAGACAATGAGGCTGAACGCAACCAGGGAAGAACCATTAAAAAAATTATCTTGCTTGCTGGCACCCCGTTGGAGGAGGTGGAGTCCTTCACCTATCTCGGGAGCATCATAGACAAAAAAGGTGTCACTGATGCAGATGTCAGAGCACGAATCAGTAAAGCCAGAGTAGCCTTTCTCCAGTTGAAAAAAGTGTGGAATTCCAGAGAGCTGTCACAACACACCAAAGTCCGGATTTTCAACTCCAACGTAAAAGCAGTTCTCCTACATGGAGCAGAGCCTTGGAGATTGACAAAAACCACAGTCAACAGAGTACAGATCTTCATAAACAGTTGCCTTAGAAGAATTTTGAAAATCCGCTGGCCAGAGAAGATCAGCAATGTCAGACTCTGGGAGAGAACAGAGCAGATAACAGCAGAGAGTGAAATTGGGCGAAGAAGATGGGGATGGATTGGTCACAGTCTGAGAAAGCCAGCTTCCAGTATCACTAGGCAGGCATTGTCATGGAACCCCCAGGGAAAGAGGGAAAGAGGCAGGCCGAGAAACACCTGGCGTCGAGACCTCCAAGCAGACATTAAGAGACTGGGAACCACCTGGAGTAAAATCGAAGGAGAAGCACAGGACAGGAGTCGCTGGAGGTCTCTCGTTGACGGCCTATACCCGGGCAGGGGTGACAGGCGTAAGTAACTTGAAGCATTGTTTTATAACTGTTATCGCCATGATCTCCTCCTAGTTTTATCCAAATTTCATCATTTGGTATTTGTTCATGCCGTTCAAGAAGATTTGCAGCTTCATACTTGTCAAGCAGTTCAGGAACAATATGTGTGAGATCTTCTATGTTTTCGACAGGCGTTTTCTGGCTTTCCTTCTTGTTTGTGACTTTGTTTTCAAAGGTCAGATTGTTTTGTTCAATGGTCACTCTGCCACAGAGTGATTCCTTCTGGGCCTGCCTTTCCTTTCTTTCACTTTCAAGGTTGACACCAATACTTCTCATGAAGCGTTTATATGTTCTGTACTTAGACCAGCTTAATCCTAGATTGGTTCTCAGCACAATACCCTGTTTTCTACAGACATACACGGATCGCCTATGGCCTGCTCTGTTTAATATTGCAGTCATTTTTTCATTTCTTTCTCGTCTTAACTTGTCAGCTATTTGTTCAGTTTCGTCCACCTCTGATCCGCCAGACATATTCGCTCTAGCACGGGCTAGCACCTTTGACCTTCTTTGAATTACGGCCGATGATGCCACTGTTGTTGGTTTTCTTGGTTTGGGTATGTGCATAAAATACAAAGGCTGTCCTCCAGTCTTGCAACGAATTGTGGCATCAGCTGATTCATTAAGCATTGTGCGGTTTAGTGCCGTCTGATATTTTTCTTCCTCCTTTGTCAGTGGCATCTGCAGTTCCTGGATAGGTCGAAGGCAGGGTCGTTTGATATGTGGAGATGTGGCTATATCGACACCCGTTTTTTCAATGGGTGAAATGGCTAGTTCATGCGTCCGCTTGGCTGGTGGAGATGGGGTCCACACTCTTTGTAACGGCGACGTTTGAGAATTGACTGTGCATGGCGTTTTACGGGGAGTAGATGTTGGCGGTATAAAAATTTGTATACCACTATCACCTTTATTGGTGCTGTTATTAGTGTCAGTGTTATGAGTGTCACATTCCGCGGATCGAAACGATCGTTTCTTTCCATGCCGCGAACCCCGCTTCGCTGGTCGTCCTCCTTTACCTAGCTGCATGAAGTGAACACACACGACACATTCTTCAACACTCGTATTTGGATCGAACATGGTCCAAATGTGTTGTGATGAGGCAATATCAGACGCCGCATTTCGCGTTGTCTCCTCGGACACACATGTTTCAGTCGAGTCTATCCGTTTCATCCGACTATAGCAACTCCTACACATTGTTTTGGAGTGCATCATGTCTTTGTCTTCCTGGATATTAATTCGATAACACTTGTGGATTAAGTGTTCAAAATTGATACAAAGAAATGACTTTTTATCCGTGTATCTCTTTTGTGATCTCTCGCCACATATTCTGCACAATGCATTTACTCTCATTGCATGGAACACACCTGTGTGTACACAGACTGTACGCGTTTCATCAGACTCCATCATGATCAAAAGTTAAATCAAAAGTACATTTACAAGGTTGACTGTTAGTGTTACACTATTTCCCAAGAAAGAAACGTGGCTATCTCCTCAATAGTATCTGTGTAACTAAGCCCTCTCTTTCCCCAATTCCGGGAGTGTACACCAAGGCGGATGTCTGGAACTTGTCTGTCGACACCTGTCAGTGACTTCATTAATTACCCTCCTGCTTCCGTCCCCCACCATGGAACCAAAATCCATTAAGTGATACGTACTGTAGGCATGCTAACCCTTACGCATGCAAGTGTGTTTCACTGGGAAAAGTGGCGTCTGTTAATTTCACAATAAATTCTCGTTCTGATACATCAACAAATTCCTGTTCTCTTTATTTTCACCATGACCTGCTACACAAGTGCAAGTCGTAATGTTGTCATGTTTGGTATCAGTGTGTAGGTCAGAATTTCAACTTTTGAACGATGTTGCTTCCACAACAGTCACTTTAGGCAGAGATGTGTTATGAATACAAACCAGTAGGTAGTTGTTATAGTGGCAGAGCGCCAGTCACGCCGGGGGCCGCGCAGTAGCAGGTGTGATATAAATAGAATGAGCACGCGAGAGTGGAATTTGACCTTGCGGCGCCTTATCTCTCTGGCAGCTGGAAGCGAACTAAGTGTCGGCTATGGTAAAGGCGTGCTCCACACCTTGGGCAATGTGGCACTACCCATGAATTTTATGGTGACTCCATCTGCTGCAACAGGTACACGGTCACTAGGTGGCTCCTCACACTGTGGGCAATGTGGCTGTGGGGGTCAATGGGTTAACCCAGATTTCAAGAAAGAATCCAGTTTTCTTCTCATCCTAAAAGTAATTCATTCATTTCACTGTTTACAAAGTGTATTTATTGGGTTTGATTTCTTTTCAACAGATGGACAGCACCATGACTCTGCTGGCAAAGACACAAGCAACACTGCCGGTGACCATGCAGAAAATGCGGCTAAGTTAGCACCCAGTGGAATCTGTGAAATGGACTGTGACTGTAAACTAGAGTGGGACTCAGTGCCCAGTGTTTACAGTGGCACAGACTGTGACATTAACCATGATGTCAAACTGGAGCCGAGCTCATCCCAGTGCACAAAGGCCATCGGGCTGACATCAGCCGCCATCGTCCTGCGATCGGCTGTGCGGGGGCCAATGGCAGCCGACGCCGGCCCGATGGCGGTTTGCTCATTGGGATCGCTGAAGGATGACATGGACTGTGACGTAGATGATGCTGAGTTAGAGTCAAACTCGGTCAGGAGTGTTTACAGTGATGTGGAATGTGGGCATGTTGGTGACGTTGATAATGGGACTGCGTCACCTGCTGGGATGGAATCCGACTCGCAGGAGTGTGCAAGCCTCGTCCAGCAACAACCTTGTACCACCCCACAATATACCGGGTTGAAAAGGTCAGATCTGCAAAAGCCGGGGGAAATGCTTTGTGAACTGTGCGGTGTATGTTTTCACTCGGCCAGACAACTCCAGCAACACATGTCGACTCACTCGGGGCGAAAGCCTGGTGCTGCTACCAGTGGCAGGAAAAGTAGGGAGTGTTGGAAACCCCAGCAGAGCATGCAGCCATTTGTACTGTTGCGTAATGAATGTTTTGGGCCAGCCAGCCAGTTGAAGCAACACGTGACTTCCAGTACAGGCCCGAAGACTCCCACTGGGGGACAGTGTTCCAAAGCTCAGCGGAGAATGCAGCCATTTGTTCTTTTGTGTGATATACGTTTTCAGTCGGCCCGTCAGTTGATGCGAGGTTTGTCCACTCACACAGGGCAGACGCCTGACTCGTGTACCACAGAGCAGACGACGACTACTCCTGTCAGTAACTGTATCAATGAGAAAACGGCACGACAGAACACATCATTTGACATTGTGGAGAACACAGCTTTAGATACTGTGGGCCAACAAACAGTGTGGCGGAACACATCATTTGACATTGTGGACAACACAGCTTTAGATACTGTGGGCCAACAAACAGTGTGGCGGAACACATCATTTGACATTGGGGACGAACAAATACCAGCAAGCAACACAGCATTGGGTATTGTGGAGGAACAAACAGCAGAGCATAAGACATTTGACACTGTGGACCTACAAGCACTGGGGCGCGACATGGCACTGGACACTGCATGCAAAGAGCAAGCCGGGCAGAACATAAGACCTGTTGACAGCATGGACAAACAAACAACAGACAAGCAGACTGCAGGGCAGAGCAGAAGACCTGTTGACAGCATGGACAAACAAACAACAGGCAAGCAGACCTTAGTCCAGGGCAAAATGGCTGTAGACAGTGCTGACAAACAGAAAGCAGCGCAGGGCAGAATGGCAGTAGACAGCGTTGACAAGCGGACAGAAGGGCAGGATACGATCCCTGTAAGCGCTAGTCTTCAAGCCGACGTCGAGCGCAGTGAGCCCATTCATGGCTGTGCGCAGGCCCACTGCAGCCAGCGTCGGCCCAAGGGTTCCTTTGACAGCACATACGAGCAAAGAGCGTGTGAAGAGACCAGCGCAAGACCACTGGTGTGCGATTTCTGCAGAGAATCCTTTCAACGGTCTGAGCTCTTGTTTTCACATGTGTGCAAAAAACGATTCAAGTGCACCCACTGTGCTGCTAGATTTGGCAGTCGCAAAACCCTGCAAAAACATGCATATTCCCACAGAGACAAAGGGCGTAAGTGTGCCGATTGTGATCGCAGGTTTACAAGAACTTCTCACTGGAAAAAGCACGTATGCAAGAAATCGCACTGGTGCACGGGCTGTGATGTCAAGTTTGACAACGCCTACTGCTTGGAACGGCACATGGGCAGACAGATGCCTTGCAAGTCCTATGTCTGTGCTGACTTTTGTGGAGAGTCTTTCAAGCTAGCTTGTGAGCTGAGAAAGCACATGAATAGTGTGCACGGAAAGAGCAAGTATAAATCTGTATGCATATTCACATGTGGTGTTTGCAGTGCCAGTTTTCAGCGTGCGGGTAGACTTCAAAACCACATGCTGAAACACTCTGGCAAAAAGGCATACAAGTGCTCGCAGTGTGGTTCAGCTTTCACTAGTCCTTACTATTTGAAAGACCACATGAGGATACACACAGGCAAAAAAACTTATTTGTGTACACTGTGCGGTGCTTCTTTTCTTTGGAGTAAATCGTTCAAGTTGCACATGGCCAGGAAGCACACTGGCGAAAGAAGATATGTGTGTGAACACTGTGGAGAAGGCTTTTTTACAAAGAAAGCGTTGATAAGTCACGTGTTCACCCACACAGGCATAAAGCCTTATAAATGTAAGCTTTGTGATGCTACTTTCCGCAACAGATCTGGTGGCTTGAGAGCTCACATGATGAGGCACTCTGGCAAATGTAATGTATGTGGTGCCACTTTCCCAACGAGCAGTGAATTGAAAGTACACAAGCGTGTCCACAGAGTGGGCGTCCACACAGTGCGCAAGCAGTTCCAGTGTCCAGATTGCGGTGGCGTTTATACATCGAAGGGATCTCTGAGCGTGCACATGACGATTCACAGCGCCAACAAACCATACAAATGTCAGCAGTGCAGTGCGTGTTTTAGAACTGATGTATTTTTGAAAAAACATATGCTGATCCACTCGGGGTTGAAGCCGTTCAAATGTACAGAGTGTGGGGCTGACTTCACCCAGGCCAACCACTTGACGAAACACAAGAGTGTTCACACAGACGCACACCCACACAAGTGCTGCCACTGTACAGCCTCCTTCAAACGTGCCATCAACCTGAAACAGCACATGGCCATTCACACAGGCCAGAAACCACACAAGTGTGCTGAATGTGGTGCTAGCTTCACCCAGGCCAGCAGCTTGGCGTCCCACATGGTTCTTCACTCCGCCAAGATGCCCTACAAATGCGAACGCTGCGACGCTAGTTTCAAGTGGCCTGTCAACCTCAAAACGCACATGAAAAGTCACACAGACCAGTAGTACGTACAGTGGAGTCCAGTTAACACGAACTCGTTTTACACAAAATTCCGGTTAACACTAACCGTTTTTGCATTCCCGGCCGACTGCCTTCTTATTCTGTATTAAAATTTCTCTGATAACACAAAATGCTTTACACGAAGCTGGTTTCGGTTCCCAACCAGGGCAATTTCACTATTATTCACCTGTTTAACACGAACACAGATTCCATTCACCGAAAACCAATTCACATGTCGCCCTCGCGCTGTGGTGGGACAAATGGCAGATCAGAGCGAACTCTAGTCTGTGATTGGCTGAATAGCCTTCGGCTTTTGTAATCCGTCTTTTCATTGGCTAGCATTTCTGAACTGTATTCATGTTGTATCATTCGTGTACCAACATAACAATTTTACCAATGCGGGATTGTACTTCAGCCTGTGTTGCTTTTACCTGATGGATTTTACATTAAATACACGAGCTGTACACGTTTCCTTGTGTTTTCCTAGCGAGCTGAAGGTATGCAAATAAAGTACGATAGTGTGCACTTTTAACCTCGTACTCATTCACGCACACGTCTTGCACATGTCTCCTTGATCAATTTTGAGGCCATATTGGTTAACACGAAATACGTTTAACAAGAAGTGATTTTCCGTGTCCCCAGAAATTCGTGTTAAGCGGACTCCACTGTACAGGACTGTCAACATCAAAGCGCACATGAAAAGTCACACAGACCAGTAGTATGTGAAGTCACACAGACTAGTAGTATGTGAAGTCGCACAGACCAGTAGTATGTGAAGTCGCACAGACCAGTAGTATGTGAAGTCGCACAGACAAGTAGTATGTGAAGTCGCACAGACCAGTAGTATGTCAAGTCGCACAGACCAGTAGTATGTCAAGTCGCACAGACCATTAGTATGTGAAGTTGCACAGACCATTAGTATGTGAAGTCACACAGACCAGTAGTATGTGAAGTCGTACAGACCATTAGTATGTAAAGTCACACAGACTAGTACGTAAAGTCACACAGACCAGTAGTATGTGAAGTCACACAGACCAGTAGTATGTGAAATCACACAGACCAGTAGTGTGAAGTCACACATACCAGTAGTATGTGAAATCACACAGACCAGTAGTATGTGAAGTCACACAGACCAGTAGTATGTGAAGTCACACAGACCAGTACTATGTGAAGTCGCACAGACCAGTAGTATGTAAAGTCACACAGACCAGTAGTATGTGAAATCACACAGACCTGAAGTATGTGAAATCACACAGACCTGAAGTATGTGAAATCACACAGACCAGTAGTGTGTGAAGTCACACAGACCAGTAGTATGTAAAGTCACACAGACCAGTAGTATGTGAAATCGCACAGACCAGTAGTGTGTGAAGTCACACAGACCAGTAGTATGTGAAATCACACAGACCAGTAGTGTGTGAAGTCACACAGACCAGTAGTATGTAAAGTCACACAGACCAGTAGTATGTGAAGTTGCACAGACCATTAGTACGGGTTTTCCCCTCTATTCTGGGGACTCCAACCCGGGTCTGCCCTAGGGGACTTGGTTGGGGTTAACTACTTTTTAGTTCCCATGGTCACCCTGGTCAGCCCCACAGGGGGGGGGGGGGGGGGGGTTCCCTCTATTCTGGGGCATGTGTTTCTGTCTACCCTTGGTCCATTCACCTGTATTTTCCTTTTTAAACTCTCCCTACTGTCTGCGCTGCCTGTAGCTCTTGATATTGGATGCGTGTTGCTAAATGGTCTTGGGTTATTTAGCGTATTGGACCGACTGCTGACATAAATTCAATATAATTAGGTTTTTTTTTTTTACCAGCAGTGCAGGCACGTCCTGAGAAAGTCGTGTTGCTGTTGGGATGTCAAGCAATGTACAACCAACCAGCCCTTTACTACCAGCCCCCACCCAGGTCTGCCCTGGGGGACTTGGTTGGGGTTAACTACTTTTTAGTTCCCAGGGTCACCCTGGTCAGCCCCACTGTTTCCCTTCTATTCTGGGGCATGTGTTTCTGTCTACCCTTGGTCCATTCACCTGTATTTTCCTTTTTTAAACTCTCCCTACTGTCTGCGCTGCCTGTAGCTCTTGATATTGGATGTGTGTTGCTAAATGGTCTTGGCTTTATTTAGGCCCCATGTCGTTGGTTTATTTATTGTATTGGACCGGCTGGCGACATGCATTCAATATTCTGTTTAGTTTTTTTCACAAGCAGTGCAGGCACATCCTGAGAAAGCCTTGTTGCTGTCGGGACGTTAAGCAATGTACAATCAATCAATAATGTCAAAGGTTTATTTAACAGACCGGCTGGCGACATACATTCAATGTTCTGTTTAGTTGTTTTTTTCACAAGCATTGCAGGCACGTCCTGAGAAAGTCTTGTTGCTGTCGGGACATTAAGCAATGTACAATCAATCAATCCTGTACTACAGCGGATGAAGATCATAATTTAAAATCATACTAAATCCATTGTCATAGATCTCCATACATCACAGGATGATGACTACAAATAGTGTGAGCGAGAGGCAGAATATCCTGTTGCTGGGTAGGAGCGGTGAGCGTTTAGCGGGAACAGTGATTTCTGTGGATGATTTGCCCCTTAACCACTTCACTACCGCTGTGTGTACATTGTGCGTCTTTGGGTCAGTTCAACGTGAAAGAGGTGCAGCTGCCCTATGAACACTGGATACCAAGTGTCACTGTGTGTACATTGTGCGTCTTTGTGTCAGTTAGAGCTGCAGCTGCCCTATCAACACTGGATACCAAGTGTTACTGTGTGTACATTGTGTGTCTTTGGGTCAGTTCAAGGTGAAAGAGCTGCAGCTGCCCTATCAACACTGGATACCAAGTGTTACTGTGTGTACATTGTGTGTCTTTGGGTCAGTTCAACGTGAAAGAGGTGCAGCTGCCCTATGAACACTGGATACCAAGTGTTACTGTGTGTACATTGTGCGTCTTTGTGTCGGTTAGAGCTGCAGCGGCCCTATCAACACTGGATACCAAGTGTTACTGTGTGTTCATTGTGTGTCTTTGTGTCAATTCAAGGTGAAAGAGCTACAGCTGTCCTATCAACACTGGATACAAAGTGTTACTGTGTGTGTACATTGTGCATCTTTGTGTCAATTCAAGGTGAAAGAGCTGCAGCTGCCCTATCAACACTGGATACAAAGTAGTTTTAGCAAGACGCGTAGAGCCTCATCAGCTGTCACAACAGTTTTTTCCCCTATTTTTGTATGGTAGGTAAATTTAGAGGGGTGACAGATTAGCTGGTCACCGGGTAGCGATAGCATAGGTGTCTAGTACTTGGCCTCTACACGGGTGTTTTGCTGCTGTGCGTGCGTACGGAAGAACAGCTTATGCCGCACGTGATTGTAGTCTGCGCGATCCGGTGGTCCCCACTTCACCTGATTTTTTGTCATGTGATATACTGAGCGCATTTTTGCTAAACATACGACAACAAAATTGTTAGTGAGTCGTCTTCAAGCAGTCAACGAAGTAACTAGTCTTCGAGGGGGGATTTTGCAGGCGTGGTTAGCCATTTACTGCAGTCCTCAAGTTGGGTGTTGTCCTCCTGTGATGGTCCCACAATACGCTCTGGTTGGTCCGGAGTTGGTGTCCTGTACGAAGAAGAGGAAGAAACTGCAATTGACTGAACCCCTGGCTTGTCGTCTTTGTTTGTCTGCATCACAGCCGGGACTTTTCCACAGATAGCGGTGAATACACGCAACAATTCGTTGGTGGCCATTTGCTGGGTGGGGGGGGGGGGGGGGGGGGGTGTCTGTGTTTGCTTGTTCTGTTATTATTATTTTGGTTAGTGCATACTGGGGGGGGGGGGGGGGAGGGGTGTCTGTGTTTGCTTGTTCTGTTATTATTATTTTGGTTAGTGCGTACTTGGGGGGGGGGGGGGGGGGGGTGTCTGTGTTTGCTTGTTCTGTTATTATTATTTTGGTTAGTGCGTACTGGGGGGGGGGGGGGGTGTCTGTGTTTGCTTGTTCTGTTATTATTATTTTGGTTAGTGCGTACTGGGGGGGGGGGGGGAGGGGTGTCTGTGTTTGCTTGTTCTGTTATTATTATTTTGGTTAGTGCGTACTGGGGGGGGGGGGGGGGGGTGTCTGTGTTTGCTTGTTCTGTTATTATTATTTTGGTTAGTGCGTACTGGGGGGGGGGGGGGGGGGTCTGTGTTTGCTTGTTCTGTTATTATTATTTTGGTTAGTGCGTACTGGGGGGGGGGGGGGGGTGTCTGTGTTTGCTTGTTCTGTTATTATTATTTTGGTTAGTGCGTACTGGGGGGGGGGGGGGGGGGGTGTCTGTGTTTGCTTGTTCTGTTATTATTATTTTGGTTAGTGCGTACTGGGGGGGGGGGGGGGGGGGTGTCTGTGTTTGCTTGTTCTGTTATTATTATTTTGGTTAGTGTTACTGGGGGGGGGGGGGGGGTGTCTGTGTTTGCTTGTTCTGTTATTATTATTTTGGTTAGTGTGTATTGGGGGCAACCGTAAGAATAGAATGTAGAAGTGAAGTGTAAATATGCTTTTTGGTCGTGTGTCAATTTATTATTGTTGTGGGGAAGAGGTGAAGGGACGTAAAAGATGGCAGTTAAAGTTGTGGGAAGGGTGATGTGATTGCCTTTTTGTTAGTTATTCATATGCATATTTTGCACCTGTGTTATAGTGTATGCAAATCAAGTTCCAAAGCCAGTTCCAAATTCAACGGTCTAAACGTCCTGTCATAAAACTAAACCAGCTAAGTCCGCCGCCTCGCTGTGTGGAAGGCCTTCGTTGTGAGTTGAGGTTGGCTGTGTCATTCCACTTGTGGGTCTGCGATGGCGTACCTGGGCGCTGTCAAGAGCATTGCGGCGTGCCCCGTGTTGAGCCAGGTTGGGTCGCCCCATTTAGTTATTTCTAACTCGTCTAACGTATCTTGTTTATTTGTAAACTGGTAGAGGATGTTGTGTTAATTTTATCTCCTCGTAGTGACAGTGTTGCGAGGAGAGCTTTGTGGCAGGGTCAGTAATATTCTGAAATATGGTATTGTTTAAACGTAGCCTTGTGTTACGGAAGACCTTGTCCCTGAAGCTAGAGCGTAAAGCTGAGCTGAGCTTGACAGTTGTGCTTCCGTCGAGAAGGTCTACTGACTTTTGAACTATTAAGTTTGCTTAACTTTCGGTTGTGTTGTATTGAGAATGTTGGTTCCATTATATATTCGACTTTGTGGTCCAAATAATTTTATTTAAAGGCAGTCTTGTGCTGTGAAAAACCTTATCGCGGAGGCAAGAGCGTTAAGCTGAGCTGAGCTTAACGGTTGTGTCTCCGGCAAAAAGGTCCAGTGACCGGTGAACGGTATTAAGATTGTTCCACTTTTGCTTGTGTCAGTAAGCATATTCGCTTCATTATATTTGATATTGTGCTATTTGAAATACCGTTATGTTAGGAGCCACGTGCTGTGAGGGACGCTTCACGGAAACAAAGGCGTAGGTCTATTGGCGTTAGCGCGTGACGCTTGTGCTTCCGTCGGGGTCCAGTGGCTTGTGAAGCTTTTCAGTCTTCATCTCAATTTTTGTTTGTATTATTAACGATATTTATTTGTTTAGTATTATGTGTAATGGTTATCCGGGTCGGGGTGTTTGGACGTGTGTGAATGTGATGCGCGAGTGCATGGTTAGGATTGAGTGAAAATAGTTGGATTGTTGTTAGGGTTATATATAATAAATGTCATCGTCATTGTTCCTCTGGTGTTTGTGTTAGTGTGGGTCGGGTGTGTCTCGAGTGGTAGCACTCATAGCTCGCGCCCCGGAAACAGGGGTGGTGTCAAGCCCCCACAGTGAGGATGTAGACCCTTTGTGCTAGTGCCGTGTCCAGTTTTTCTCAGCACTCGAGGGGTTAAGGATACATCACAAGGTCACAGGTCGCCAAAAGCTTTTATTGGGATTCAAACATACCGACTTGGATAATGACTGTTCTACTGTCTCACCAAATGTTCAGTTTTACCTGTAAAACGTGAAGGTTCTTCATTATCAAATTGATTTTTTTAGAAAGTACAAGCACGGTGTGTGTCCACTGGTAATTGCTGATAAGCGACAATAATATGCACCCCAACCCCCCTCCACACACCTCATCCCCCCTCTGCACACCCTAACCCCCCTCCGCACATCCCAACCCCCCTCCGCACACGCATGCAAGCGCACAAATCCTCTGCATAAAACAACAAAGACTGCATGACTTTTGAATTCAGTACTTCTTGTTTTGAACATTAACCCTGATCATTCGGAATACATCATTGTGTGAAATAAGTTTCACAAAAATAGTTTAAGGGTGGTGCCAGAATAGCTTGGCGCCTAGAGGCGCCAAGCTATTCTGGCACCACCCTTGAACTAAAGCGATTGGTCTATATCCTTATCTGTAAGTACTATAATGTAGCGTGCGTATGGCAGTGTACAAATTTGAAGCTTTTAGCCTCAGTATGATGTGGGGTAAAAAGATACAAAATCAATGTGTAAATTGTTAAGCAACAATCACGAAGACATTTGATTATTGTTTTGTTATTTTTGCATGTGTAATAATAACTACGGTATTTATAATGCGCTCATCTTATAATAAACTCTAAGCGCGCACTCACAACTCGCGCACGCATACGCATGCTTTTGACGATGAATCACGTACCACAAATACATTAGAACAGTCAGCTTAGGGTGGGGTGTGTGGTAGCGTTATAGTGCTAGAACTGTTGAAAGAGGTGAGTTTTGAGGGCGGACTGGAAGGAGGAGAGAGAGTGTTTCTGACGGAGAGAGAGTGGGAGAGTGTTCCAGGTGGATGGACCATAGGCGGAGAAGGAGCGGGATCCGAAAGTGCTGAGTTTGGTGCGGGGGATGTGGAGGCAGAGAGGGTCGGAGGGAGCGGGAAGGAGTGTAGAGGTGAAGGAAGTTTGAGAGATAGGCAGGAGCGTAGTTGTTAAGGGATTTGTAGCAGACAGAATCTTGTATTGGATGGGATGGGGAGCCAGTGAAGGACGTGTGAACATGATTGTGCTAGCAGCCGTGACCTTTATCCATATTTAGCCACATTATACAGTGGTAAACAATGGTGGACTTTTAGTACGGAAACTGAGCCCATTACATCCTCAGGCAGATGTTTTCAAAACTGGCTTGTGGTCCTATGAAGGCTACATTACAGATTAGGAGATAGGTAAACCATTTTAGTTCAAGGGTGGTGCTGGAACAGCTTGGTGACTCGGACGCCAATCTATTCTGGCACCACCCTTGAACTTTCAGTCACATTTAACCTTCACCGATGGTCTGGGTGATTAAGGCGCCCATGTTTGCTTTTTGCTCACACTTTCTTTGTTTCTGGCGACATCTGAATGAAACTTCAGGTATTCCTCACGTATGTATATCTTCATGACATGACCAGAACAAAACGCAATAAGTTGTAAACAAACAAGTAAACACAAACAATGTGAATATCCTGAGCCTCCGGATGTGGGTGACTAAGGCGCCTATACTATTATAGAGGCCTTGAGCTAGTTATTCCTCGCCGTACGACCCCGAGTGCTTCAGGCGCCCATACAATAACTGTAGCACTTGCGGTCAGTGTCTGCAAGATGTAAGATGCGTTGGACAGTCTATGGTGCAATGGTCTGTATATTCGGCCAGCCATACAATAACTGTAGCACTTGCGGTCAGTGTCTGCAGCTGCAAGATGTAAGATGCGTTGGACAGTCTATGGTGTAATGGTCTGTATATTCGGCCAGCCATACAATAACTGTAGCACTTGCGGTCAGTGTCTGCAGCTGCAAGATGTAAGATGCGTTGGACAGTCTATGGTGTAATGGTCTGTATATTCGGCCAGCCATACAATAACTGTAGCACTTGCGGTCAGTGTCTGCAGCTGCAAGATGTAAGATGCGTTGGACGTCGTACAGTATCTGGTGTAATGGTCTGTATATTCGGCCAGCCATACAATAACTGTAGCACTTGCTGTCAGTGTCTGCAGCTGCAAGATGTAAGATGCGTTGGACGTCATACAGTATCTGGTGTAATGGTCTGTATATTCGGCCAGCCATACAATAACTGTAGCACTTGCGGTCAGTGTCTGCAGCTGCAAGATGTAAGATGCGTTGGACGTCATACAGTATCTGGTGTAATGGTCTGTATATTCGGCCAGCCATACAATAACTGTAGCACTTGCTGTCAGTGTCTGCAGCTGCAAGATGTAAGATGCGTTGGACGTCATACAGTATCTGGTGCAATGGTCTGTATATTCGGCCAGCCATACAATAACTGTAGCACTTGCGGTCAGTGTCTGCAGCTGCAAGATGTAAGATGCGTTGGACAGTCTATGGTGCAATGGTCTGTTTATTCGGCCAGCCATACAATAACTGTAGCACTTGCGGTCAGTGTCTGCAGCTGCAAGATGTAAGATGCGTTGGACATCGTGCAGTCTATGGTGTAATGGTCTGTATATTCGGCCAGCCATACAATAACTGTAGCACTTGCGGTCAGTGTCTGCAGCTGCAAGATGTAAGATGCGTTGGACGTCATACAGTATCTGGTGTAATGGTCTGTATATTCGGCCAGCCATACAATAACTGTAGCACTTGCTGTCAGTGTCTGCAGCTGCAAGATGTAAGATGCGTTGGACGTCATACAGTATCTGGTGTAATGGTCTGTATATTCGGCCAGCCATACAATAACTGTAGCACTTGCGGTCAGTGTCTGCAGCTGCAAGATGTAAGATGCGTTGGACGTCATACAGTATCTGGTGTAATGGTCTGTATATTCGGCCAGCCATACAATAACTGTAGCACTTGCTGTCAGTGTCTGCAGCTGCAAGATGTAAGATGCGTTGGACGTCATACAGTATCTGGTGCAATGGTCTGTATATTCGGCCAGCCATACAATAACTGTAGCACTTGTGGTCAGTGTCTGCAGCTGCAAGATGTAAGATGCGTTGGACAGTCTATGGTGCAATGGTCTGTATATTCGGCCAGCCATACAATAACTGTAGCACTTGCAGTCAGTGTCTGCAGCTGCAAGATGTAAGATGCGTTGGACGTCATACAGTATCTGGTGTAATGGTCTGTATATTCGGCCAGCCATACAATAACTGTAGCACTTGCGGTCAGTGTCTGCAGCTGCAAGATGTAAGATGCGTTGGACGTCATACAGTATCTGGTGCAATGGTCTGTATATTCGGCCAGCCAAGCAATAACTGTAGCACTTGCTGTCAGTGTCTGCAGCTGCAAGATGTAAGATGCGTTGGACGTCATACAGTATCTGGTGCAATGGTCTGTATATTCGGCCAGCCAAGCAATAACTGTAGCACTTGCGGTCAGTGTCTGCAGCTGCAAGATGTAAGATGCGTTGGACAGTCTATGGTGTAATGGTCTGTATATTCGGCCAGCCATACAATAACTGTAGCACTTGCGGTCAGTGTCTGCAGCTGCAAGATGTAAGATGCGTTGGACAGTATCTGGTGCAATGGTCTGTATATTCGGCCAGCCATACAATAACTGTAGCACTTGCGGTCAGTGTCTGCAGCTGCAAGATGTAAGATGCGTTGGACGTCATACAGTATCTGGTGTAATGGTCTGTATATTCGGCCAGCCATACAATAACTGTAGCACTTGCGGTCAGTGTCTGCAGCTGCAAGATGTAAGATGCGTTGGACGTCATACAGTATCTGGTGCAATGGTCTGTATATTCGGCCAGCCATACAATAACTGTAGCACTTGCGGTCAGTGTCTGCAGCTGCAAGATGTAAGATGCGTTGGACGTCATACAGTATCTGGTGCAATGGTCTGTATATTCGGCCAGCCATACAATAACTGTAGCACTTGCGGTCAGTGTCTGCAGCTGCAAGATGTAAGATGCGTTGGACGTCGTACAGTATCTGGTGCAATGGTCTGTATATTCGGCCAGCCATACAATAACTGTAGCACTTGCGGTCAGTGTCTGCAGCTGCAAGATGTAAGATGCGTTGGACGTCATACAGTATCTGGTGTAATGGTCTGTATATTCGGCCAGCCATACAATAACTGTAGCACTTGCGGTCAGTGTCTGCAGCTGCAAGATGTAAGATGCGTTGGACGTCATACAGTATCTGGTGTAATGGTCTGTATATTCGGCCAGCCATACAATAACTGTAGCACTTGCAGTCAGTGTCTGCAGCTGCAAGATGTAAGATGCGTTGGACAGTCTATGGTGCAATGGTCTGTTTATTCGGCCAGCCGTACAATAACTGTAGCACTTGCGGTCAGTGTCTGCAGCTGCAAGATGTAAGATGCGTTGGACAGTCTATGGTGCAATGGTCTGTTTATTCGGCCAGCCGTACAATAACTGTAGCACTTGCGGTCAGTGTCTGCAGCTGCAAGATGTAAGATGCGTTGGACAGTCTATGGTGTAATGGTCTGTTTATTCGGCCAGCCGTACAATAACTGTAGCACTTGCGGTCAGTGTCTGCAGCTGCAAGATGTAAGATGCGTTGGACAGTCTATGGTGCAATGGTCTGTTTATTCGGCCAGCCATACAATAACTGTAGCACTTGCGGTCAGTGTCTGCAAGATGTAAGATGCGTTGGACAGTCTATGGTGTAATGGTCTGTTTATTCGGCCAGCCATACAATAACTGTAGCACTTGCTGTCAGTGTCTGCAGCTGCAAGATGTAAGATGCGTTGGACGTCATACAGTATCTGGTGTAATGGTCTGTATATTCGGCCAGCCATACAATAACTGTAGCACTTACTGTCAGTGTCTGCAGCTGCAAGATGTAAGATGCGTTGGACGTCGTACAGTATCTGGTGCAATGGTCTGTTTATTCGGCCAGCCATACAATAACTGTAGCACTTGCTGTCAGTGTCTGCAGCTGCAAGATGTAAGATGCGTTGGACGTCATACAGTATCTGGTGTAATGGTCTGTATATTCGGCCAGCCATACAATAACTGTAGCACTTGTGGTCAGTGTCTGCAGCTGCAAGATGTAAGATGCGTTGGACAGTCTATGGTGTAATGGTCTGTTTATTCGGCCAGCCATACAATAACTGTAGCACTTGTGGTCAGTGTCTGCAGCTGCAAGATGTAAGATGCGTTGGACGTCGTACAGTATCTGGTGTAATGGTCTGTATATTCGGCCAGCCATACAATAACTGTAGCACTTGCTGTCAGTGTCTGCAGCTGCAAGATGTAAGATGCGTTGGACGTCGTACAGTATCTGGTGCAATGGTCTGTATATTCGGCCAGCCATACAATAACTGTAGCACTTGCGGTCAGTGTCTGCAGCTGCAAGATGTAAGATGCGTTGGACGTCGTACAGTATCTGGTGCAATGGTCTGTATATTCGGCCAGCCATACAATAACTGTAGCACTTGCGGTCAGTGTCTGCAGCTGCAAGATGTAAGATGCGTTGGACGTCATACAGTATCTGGTGTAATGGTCTGTATATTCGGCCAGCCATACAATAACTGTAGCACTTGCGGTCAGTGTCTGCAGCTGCAAGATGTAAGATGCGTTGGACGTCATACAGTATCTGGTGTAATGGTCTGTATATTCGGCCAGCCATACAATAACTGTAGCACTTGCGGTCAGTGTCTGCAGCTGCAAGATGTAAGATGCGTTGGACAGTCTATGGTGCAATGGTCTGTATATTCGGCCAGCCATACAATAACTGTAGCACTTGCTGTCAGTGTCTGCAGCTGCAAGATGTAAGATGCGTTGGACAGTCTATGGTGCAATGGTCTGTATATTCGGCCAGCCATACAATAACTGTAGCACTTGCGGTCAGTGTCTGCAGCTGCAAGATGTAAGATGCGTTGGACAGTCTATGGTGTAATGGTCTGTATATTCGGCCAGCCATACAATAACTGTAGCACTTGCTGTCAGTGTCTGCAGCTGCAAGATGTAAGATGCGTTGGACGTCGTACAGTATCTGGTGTAATGGTCTGTATATTCGGCCAGCCATACAATAACTGTAGCACTTGCGGTCAGTGTCTGCAGCTGCAAGATGTAAGATGCGTTGGACAGTCTATGGTGCAATGGTCTGTATATTCGGCCAGCCATACAATAACTGTAGCACTTGCTGTCAGTGTCTGCAGCTGCAAGATGTAAGATGCGTTGGACGTCATACAGTATCTGGTGCAATGGTCTGTTTATTCGGCCAGCCATACAATAACTGTAGCACTTGCGGTCAGTGTCTGCAGCTGCAAGATGTAAGATGCGTTGGACAGTCTATGGTGCAATGGTCTGTATATTCGGCCAGCCATACAATAACTGTAGCACTTGCTGTCAGTGTCTGCAGCTGCAAGATGTAAGATGCGTTGGACGTCATACAGTATCTGGTGTAATGGTCTGTTTATTCGGCCAGCCATACAATAACTGTAGCACTTGCGGTCAGTGTCTGCAGCTGCAAGATGTAAGATGCGTTGGACAGTCTATGGTGTAATGGTCTGTTTATTCGGCCAGCCATACAATAACTGTAGCACTTGCTGTCAGTGTCTGCAGCTGCAAGATGTAAGATGCGTTGGACGTCATACAGTATCTGGTGCAATGGTCTGTATATTCGGCCAGCCATACAATAACTGTAGCACTTGCGGTCAGTGTCTGCAGCTGCAAGATGTAAGATGCGTTGGACGTCATACAGTATCTGGTGCAATGGTCTGTATATTCGGCCAGCCATACAATAACTGTAGCACTTGCTGTCAGTGTCTGCAGCTGCAAGATGTAAGATGCGTTGGACGTCATACAGTATCTGGTGTAATGGTCTGTTTATTCGGCCAGCCATACAATAACTGTAGCACTTGCGGTCAGTGTCTGCAGCTGCAAGATGTAAGATGCGTTGGACAGTCTATGGTGTAATGGTCTGTTTATTCGGCCAGCCATACAATAACTGTAGCACTTGCTGTCAGTGTCTGCAGCTGCAAGATGTAAGATGCGTTGGACGTCATACAGTATCTGGTGTAATGGTCTGTTTATTCGGCCAGCCATACAATAACTGTAGCACTTGCGGTCAGTGTCTGCAGCTGCAAGATGTAAGATGCGTTGGACAGTCTATGGTGTAATGGTCTGTTTATTCGGCCAGCCATACAATAACTGTAGCACTTGCTGTCAGTGTCTGCAGCTGCAAGATGTAAGATGCGTTGGACGTCATACAGTATCTGGTGCAATGGTCTGTATATTCGGCCAGCCATACAATAACTGTAGCACTTGCAGTCAGTGTCTGCAGCTGCAAGATGTAAGATGCGTTGGACGTCATACAGTATCTGGTGCAATGGTCTGTATATTCGGCCAGCCATACAATAACTGTAGCACTTGCTGTCAGTGTCTGCAGCTGCAAGATGTAAGATGCGTTGGACGTCATACAGTATCTGGTGTAATGGTCTGTTTATTCGGCCAGCCATACAATAACTGTAGCACTTGCGGTCAGTGTCTGCAGCTGCAAGATGTAAGATGCGTTGGACAGTCTATGGTGTAATGGTCTGTTTATTCGGCCAGCCATACAATAACTGTAGCACTTGCTGTCAGTGTCTGCAGCTGCAAGATGTAAGATGCGTTGGACGTCATACAGTATCTGGTGTAATGGTCTGTTTATTCGGCCAGCCATACAATAACTGTAGCACTTGCGGTCAGTGTCTGCAGCTGCAAGATGTAAGATGCGTTGGACAGTCTATGGTGTAATGGTCTGTTTATTCGGCCAGCCATACAATAACTGTAGCACTTGCTGTCAGTGTCTGCAGCTGCAAGATGTAAGATGCGTTGGACGTCATACAGTATCTGGTGCAATGGTCTGTATATTCGGCCAGCCATACAATAACTGTAGCACTTGCAGTCAGTGTCTGCAGCTGCAAGATGTAAGATGCGTTGGACGTCATACAGTATCTGGTGCAATGGTCTGTATATTCGGCCAGCCATACAATAACTGTAGCACTTGCGGTCAGTGTCTGCAGCTGCAAGATGTAAGATGCGTTGGACGTCGTACAGTCTATGGTGCAATGGTCTGTTTATTCCGCCGGCCGTACACACGCGAGTGACAACTTGAGAATATTTTGTGGACCTCGGTTATAAAGCAAACAAAAACCCGCATTTTATAAGTATACATATCAGCATGCATGCAGTTCGCTATGCATTTGAGTTTGCTATACGCAAACAGATGTTTTTAGTTAGAACGCGGCGTTAAGCATTGCTGGCTAAACTCTGTTGGGAATGATGAATAGTTGCTATGAAAGTCGGTCAACACGAAAATGTTTTGGAACACTGAACACGGCCAAGGGTGCTGATGGAGTCGTTTAGCTGTCATAACCTACTGCCGATTAGCAGACAGTGACTGTCACAGTAACTGTTATATTATCATGATCTTTTAATAGGCCAATATGGCGACTGAGTAGACCACGCTATTTCAGTGCTCTCAAGTTTTCGAAGGGTTTTAGCAGCATAAAAGCGAACATGACCATATAATGCCAGGGAAAAAAGCTACAAAGAAGATATATGCAGTGACGGTTGGAAGAAAGATCGGAATCTACCTGAATTGGTCACACGCCTCCCAATCAGTCAACGGGTATCGTGGAGCGAGCTTCAAGGGCTTTTCAACAATGGCCTCGTCCTTCAATTTCTAGCTGTCGCCTGACTGCTGCTGCTGACTGGCGTATTCGGTCGGTACCCTCCCTTATCACTCCTGTAACCGCCCACGCATTCACCTCCCACACACTTTCACGCCTCTCATACTCGCCTACGCACTCACCCCCTACAGGCTTTCCCACCCTCCTCTCTCTCTCTCAATCTCCATCTCTCATCATAGCATTCCACAGTCGGGAAATTCCCCCACCTACTCAGTACTTCCGCTACCGGACACCGCCCCCCACCCACGCATTCAGTCCTCTTTCCCTCCGTTTAAAATATGTTTATCACTCCTCCCTCGTCTAAACACCACTTAAACTCCAGTCACTCTCATGCCTCCCCCCTCCCTCCCCTTTCCCGGATCTCAATCTCTCCTTCCCTTCAGTGCGCCCCCTGTTCTGACATCATCGCCCCTCTCGGCCAATAAATGGCTGGCCAGAGTTCCGGACCAGAACTTGGGCAAGGTTTTGTCAGAACAGCGCACACGACCACATGCTCTATCACACCTCAGTCTCACGCTCAACTCCACACTACTTCCTCACGCTTATACACTGAACACGCGGCGGCAACACTTTTCTGTCAGTTGGGCAAAAATAACGGAGGCGTTTTATTCCCGTGACTCTCACTTGTCAAACATGTAAGACAACATCTAACCCAACCAGTAGGTTTACTGGTTGTTTCCTGCCCAAACCTAACGGGAAAAACGCCAGTTTTTTTACCCAATTGAGAGAAAAGTCGAGTGTTCAAGGTGTCAGTATTTTCTGAATAAGTACACTTCTGTAGAAATCTTGAATATTTTGAGGTATTTGGTCCAAGTATGATAGGTATGCAGTGCTTTTCCAGTCCCCCAAACACTTCACCACCTCGCCGGGCACCCCACAAGCCAGGGCCCAGGTAGCCCCACCACGCCGCAAGCTGTGGCTTGTATAAACCCCTTCAGCAGCAGAGGTCAGTTCTCGCAACCGTTTGTTGAACTCTGATCCCTGAATGGGGAAGGCCGGTGCCTTAGGAGGCGCTGGGCCTAGCGCTCTAAACATACTGATCACTGACGTCACGGGGCACAGAGGGTGACGCAACATGACCGGTAACGCGATCACTAGAGTTTTTCGCGTTTCTGAATGGTCTTACTCCACCTAACCAGTATCTTGACACTACTGTTGTCATTCACAACAAAGCAGTCTCTAGTGAGTTGTTTCCCAGGATAGAATCCTGCACCATCTTGGAAAAGATTGGATCGCCGAAGCAGTCCGAAGAACATAACCACAATCGCTGCCCAGAAGACACAGTCCTTAGAGCTGCACAAATCAAGTTTTTGTTTAATCTGAAGAAGAAGTTGCGGGCTCATCGGCGTCTTGCGGTTAGGAGGGCAGCCTTTTGTTCGCTCAATTCCCCGCAATGTGCTTTTCACCATAGTCCACGAATCCTGGTATGGGTGCGGTTCCCCGCATTCTAAATGCAATAGGCGAACAATGTTGAGGTATTGTGCCACGGAACTGGGCTGAAGTGTCCTGGCCAAAAAGGCTGCGTACTGCGCCACTGTTCTCTCACACACCGGTACCGGCTGGATGTTCATTTGGTCACAAAATCTGAGATAAGAGCGCAAGTGAGTCTGACAAGTTTTCTTGGTGTTGTCGGCAAAAACACTGGCACGATATCCCGCCACCTCCTGTAGTAGCTGGTGTCTGAGCCTACCCGGCACCTAGACAGCACAAAAGCAAGAGCTGACTGTGACATGTGATTCAGAAGGTGTCAGGTGTCAGGCGGTCGGCCCCGGTGCCAATTCGTTAGCAATTGTCCTAGCATGGGCAGCCGTCCTTCGTGTAGGCGGGAAATAGTATCGGCAAACACATTCACACTGCCAGCCTGACGTGCATCGCTGACACGCTGCAATTCATTCTCACACACTCCCATGCCATCTTCCTCAACAGACTATTGACATAGCGGTCTTTTGAGCGCCCTTTGTTAATGATAGCCTTTGTCACCGTGCCGTGATGTTGCAGTTGTCAATTCTGCACCTGATGTGGCAATTCCAATGGCCGAGTGATACGCATGCAGCAGACCTGTCTACCCTACGATTTATTTCATCAAAAACATTACCGATGACATGACAAATGGGAGTGTCTACTACTTGCTCAATTCTAGCCTACGAACCCGTTGTGTTAACCCACAACCCGGGAGGCACTCGGGGAACCCCCAGAGGGGCAGAGAGTTGTCTCCCGATCCTGCCTATCCGGTTCCGAGTCACCTGACTCGCCAGTCAGCTACGTAGGCTCACGACCTTTGGACGTGTTTTCTAGCCTCTCGCACTCGCTTTCGACCGGCCGGTCTTAGGTGCTCGCGGCTCGGTGTGACTTCGTACTTCGCTTCGCTTCGGCTTCGCTTGCGCCTTTCTTCGTTGCCTGGGCATCCTCTGCTTCTGGGGTTGGCTCTGCGCTTGGCGGGCCTGCTCGTCGCCCGGTCGTTCGTTCGTGGCTTCATGGACGTTTCTTCCCCCGTTCCCGCTCCGGCGGAGAGGTATGGTAGTTAGTTGCACACTCGGCCGGTTCCCGGGCGGGGTACCGGCCTGAGCCTTTGGCTTTCTGTGTTATGCTACTTCGCCTGTTGAACTCTTGGGGAATTTGTTGCGCGGGGACTCTTAGCTTGGCGGGGCCCTGGCGCCCTCGTCCTTCCCCCTGGTTCTTTGGGTGGGAATTGTGTTTTACTGCTTCCCCTGGTAGCTTACGACGAGCCTTGTGTGTTGCGACGCTTGCGTTCTTAGCTTGACGTGGGCCCTCGGGTTCACGCTTCGTCGCTCCCGCTAGTTTGCGGCACTGGCGCTTGGCTTAACGATCATTTCCCAGCTTCGCTTGTGTATTGATATGTTTACGGGGGGGGGGGGGGGGGGGGTTCCTCCCTCTCTCTCTCTCTAGCCTTTTAGAGCGACGCGAGACCCTAACCCTTGTAGCGCAGCCATATGATTCTGGTTGTTATTGCGGTACGCCCGCCTTGATGGGACGGGCCCAATTGGTCTCGCACACGTGCCAGCAGGTGTTTTGTATGTTGCAGTGGCCTCTTGATGACGTGCACGCAGTGTGGAGGATTCCAGTGGCCCACGGATTTGCACAAGGTCTGCCTGCCATGTGTCGGATGTACTTCTGAGCATTCGTGTGACGTCTGCGCCAACTGGCCGGAACTCCGCTGGTCCCAACTTTGGAGTTTTTACTGACGCGAACGCCCGACACCTGTGACTGTTTCCAGACCTGATGACGTACCGGCTGTTTTCGGTTCTCTGGCCACTCAAATTTCCGACTTCCCTAGCGTAAGGAGATCGCCACGTCGGACACTTAGTGTGTGGAGTGGGGAGATCGAGGCGTTTGTTCCCAGGAGGGAACACGCTTGGACCAAGCCTTATGCCAGGCAGAGAACCCATCTCGCTACAGAGCTCGGTTCGGAGAGACGTCCATGGTCAGCTGGTCCCCACTCGTCTCCTAGGAAGGCTTTGGAGTCTCCTCGACCGCAGCGAACCCGTCTCGCCACAGAGCCCAGCTCGCGGAGACAAGCTCACACGCACACCACCTCTCGACACGTTTCGTGATCCACTCTTCGCTTGAAATCGGACCGTCACTCTCGCTCTCCTTCGAGAGAGCGTCACAAGGATCAGGCTTCTCCTCGTCATAAGGAACGCGGACCTCCTCGCTCTTCGGCTTCGCGGTGCTCGCCCGACGTTCCCTGCCGGCTGTCTCATTCTTTCCGTTCCCCTTCCCCTCGCCCAGCCTCTCCCCTCCCTCCTCGTTCCCGTAGGCCGCAGTCGCTCTTCTTGTGATTCCCGCCGATCCCGCTCCTCTAGGTCTCCGCTTCGTCGCTTCGGGCATCATTCTCCGCCTCGACCGTCGGCTGCCTCTGTCGCCCCTCGTGGTCGTCGAGTTGTCCCCTCTCGGAGTCCTGGTCACCGTCGTCCTTCGCCTCCCCCCCCTCGTGGTCGACGACGAGTCCTTGAGCCTTGTCCCGGACGATTCCATCTCGGTGCTCCTCGGAGGTCTCAGCCGCTCTCCTTCGCCTCTCTCGCCTTCGGATTCGTCGACGGCCCACGGGTTACCTTCTTCCTCCCGCACGGATACTCTTCTGGCCCTCGACGAGGTCGCACGACTCATCTCCGCCACTCTTCCGGCAGAGGACTGCCCTCCGTCCCCCCTCTCAAGAGGAAGCCCTCTGCCTTTGTGGACACGGGTAAACAGGTGAAGAGATTTAAGACCCTCCCTCAGCCCCCCGGATTTCGTGACCTTTTGGGATGCTTTTTCGGCGCATCTGTTGACTAACTCCCGGGACGGCAATTTCTTCACGGACCACAAGTGGCCTCCTGAGCTCGACATCTACTTTCGCCAGCATTGGTACGCCGGACATTCCCAGGCCTTCCTCTGCCCTCTCCCGCCTGTGGACCCAGCCGCCGTGGTACAGGCTGGAGGTGCCTCCATCCTTAAGCGCGCTCTTCCGACCAGATTGGATAAGACTGCTTCTCTCGTTCGGAACACTCTGGCCTGCGCGGGCTTCATGGAGCTTCTTAGGCAAGCCTTCCTCCGTCGGGTTGAAGATTTCTGGCACCCTTCCTTGACTCCCCTCCTCGGAGATCTCCTCGTCCTGGCGGAAGCGGCCAACCGCGCGGCTTACTTCATCCGCATCATGGATGCAGTGATGGCCAAGGCGCGGCAGTCGTCGTCCAGCCCGATGTCCAACTATCTCGACGATCTCTTCCTGAGGAACCGCGTCGAGACCTCCTTGGAAGTGGACAGGGATACGCTGATGCGTCTGTTGTCGCGGCTGGGTTTCCTTCTCAACCTCGGAGAGTTGGACCTCACGCCCTCGCGTCGCTTCGTGCATCTCAGGATGGATTTCGCCACTGGCCTCAACTTGGTTCGCCTCCCGGATCCCCGTATTCGGAAGTTGTCCGCCCTCGCCAGCCAGTTAGCTCAGCAGGAAGCAGCTCCCGTCAGAGTTTGGCTTCAACTCCTCGGTCTAATCAACGCAGCGGCGGAGCTTCTCCCTCTAGGTCGCCTCTACGCTCGTCCGCTTCAGCCGCAGCTCCTGCTCCTCTGGAGACCCTCCTCAGGTGACCTCACCACCCCGGTCCCTGTGTCCCCCTTGGTTCGCCCTCATCTTTATGGGGCGGTCTGTGGCGCAGTGGTTAAGACGCCTGCCACCAATGCCAAAGGTGCGCGGTTCGATACCGGGTTCCGGCGTTGGACTTTCTCCTCTGGAAGTGTCACCGTTAATTCGGGCGGACCGTCGGGGTTCTTTCTCCGGTACTCCGGTTCTTCCCCCCCCCCCCCCCCCCCCACTTTGGTACCGGTCTCAGACCACTTTACAAATTTCAAATACAAGCGATCAAAAATTCTCTGTAACTTTAGTAGCTGACTGGCCCTTCGTCTGTCTTGTACTGTGTTTGTCTTAAATGGCGTAAATCCGTGTCTGTTTCGTGAGTGTGTGTGTTGGGTTTCAGGCGCGGCGCTTTGAGTCGATTTCCCCAAAATTGAGAAAAAGCGCCTATATAATAACGGTATTATTATTAATTATTATTATTCTGCGCTGGACCGACACGGCTTGGTTGGCTTCGGGAGTCCCCCTGTCCTCCCCTCCCCCACACCTCTCCCTGTGTGTCGACGCGAGTCGGTCTGGGTGGGGAGCCCACCTGCTTCCTCAGTTCCTTACGACGTCCGGCCTCTGGCCTCCGGAATTTGAGGACAAGCACATCAATTGGTTGGAGCTGCAGGCAGTCTGGCAAGCCCTCGTCGTTTGGGAAGACCAGCTTAGGAACCAACAGCTTCTCATCCTCTCCGACAACACGACAGTGGTTGCCTACAGACAGAGACAAGGCGGCACCCGCTCCCCCGACCTGTGCATGCTCCTCTACCGTTTGATGATCTGGACCGAGGACCGCAACATCTACCTCCTTGTGCGACACATTCCCGGCCACCTGAATGTTTTAGCGGACTCTCTCTCCCGTCGTGGCCAGTTGCTCCACACGGAATGGACGTTACGCCAGGATATCTTCCGGATGATCTGCGCCCATTGGGACACCCCGTTAATTGATCTTTTCACCACGAGGTGGAACCACCAGCTTCACCTTTTCGTATCCCCGATTCTGGACCCGCTGGCCTGGGCGGTCGACGCCCTCTCGATTCCCTGGGACGGTCTCATCGCTTACGCGTACCCCCCGACGGTCTTCGTCCCCAAAGTCCTCCACAAACTTCGGGAGTGCAACGCGGTCCTGCTTCTGGTCGCCCCGTTCGCTTGGTCCCGTTCCTGGACCACCGACCTTCTCAGCCTCGCTACTTCTCCTCCCCTGCGCCTTCCCACGCCCCGCACTATGCTCAAGCAACCGCGGCAGGCACTGTTCCACCCGTGTCCGGAGCGCCTGCTACTTCACGCCTGGAGGTTGTGCGGCAAGCCCTCACCGCTAGAGGCTTCTCGGGTGCAGCAGTGGAGGCGATCGCTGCAGCCCGCAAACCATCTACCCGGCGTGTCTACGAAGGAAAGTGGCGCATTTTGTGCTCCTGGTGCGACGTCCGTTGACTCTTACCCACCGGATTGACTAACCCCCAGCTCGCGGACTTCTTCCTATGGCTTTTCGTAGACCAAGGTTTGGCTCTGATCACCATCAGGGGCTACTTGTCCATGATCGCCGACACTTACTGACACCTTGGCTACCCTGACCCTGGCGCTTGCAAAGACCTCGCCGACCTTATGTCCAATTTCAGCCTACAGCGTCCGACTCAGCGTTCCCTTGTGCCTCGCTGGGACCTACCTTGGGTGCTGACTTGGCTGAATTCACCCCGCTTCGAGCCCGTAGCTCTCGCCCGCCTGGCGGATGTTACACGCAAGACCTGCTTTCTTCTGGCTTTGGCCACTGCGTCCAGGGTTAGCGAGCTACATGCACTTTCCGCCCGCCCGGACTGCCTACAGCTTCGGGCGGATCGCTCCGTACAGCTTCTGACGGACCCCGCCTTCATTGCCAAGACCAGGTCTCCTCTGACTGCCCCGCAGATCATCACCTTGCGGCCCCTGGGAGGGCCTGACTGTCCTCGGGAGACTAGGCAACAAGATCCCGTGCGAGCCCTTCGCATTTACCTGCGCCGTACCAAAGCTATCCGAAGAGGGCGCTCTCGCCTCTTCCTGCCCCTACAACCTGGCAAGACTGATATCACAGCCCAGACGATCTCTTCCTGGCTGCGCTGGGTTATACGATCTGCATACATGGACCTCTCCCCGCTGGTAGCGAAGAGACTGAAGATCCGGGCACACGAAGTACGTGCCATGGCCACGAGCGTCGCGTTCGATCGGAACTGCGCTGTCAAGGACATCGTGGCGGCAGTGGGCTGGCGAGCGGAGTCTACCTTCACTCGCTTCTACCTGCGGGATCTGGCGGGCCAGCGCCTTGGTGGGGGACATTACGGTGACACAGCACTCCCTCCCGGCGCTGCAGGCGCCGTAGGTACTCACCTAGCTAGCTAGCTGGGAGTTGGCAATGGGAGGACGGTCAGCATAACCGGTAGTTCCGGTGCGGCACCCTCCTCCTATTCGTTTTTCTCCCATTTGTCATGTCACCGGTAATGTTTTTGATGAAATAAATGCATTTTTCTTTAAAAAGGTATTTTTTCGAAAAATACTTACCGATGACATGACTCGGAGGACCCTCCCACCTGCCCCGCTTGCCACTGGTGAGCCTAGTATCTGACTGGCGAGTCAGGTGACTCAGAACCGGATAGGCAGGATCGGGAGACAACTCTCGGCCCCTCTGGGTGTTCCCCGAGTGCCTCCCGGGTTGTGGGTTAACACAACCGGTTCGTAGGCTAGAATTGAGCAAGTAGTAGACACTCCCATTTGTCATAATAATAACGCATAGCATTTATATGGCGCATTTCTCATACTTATAATATAACTCAATGCGCAGAATGTAGCCGCGAACTGAACCCAACAAGCACGCTCACGTGAATCACACGCATTCACTCACACACTGTACGTAAACACAGAACATTCACGTGGTGCTAAGGGCAAGCTCAAGCGAGCTACTGACGGTATTTGGAAATCGTTTTGTATTTGAAATTTTATTAAGTTGGCTGAAATTGATACCAAAGTGGAGGGGGAGGAAGAGCCGGAGTACCCGGAGAAAGAAATGTCATGTCATCGGTAAGTATTTTTTTAAAAAATACCTTTTAAAGAAAAATGCATTTTTGGGCGTAATTTTACGATTTTTACCAGCAAGTACGCCGAATACGACAAAAGTACGAAATTCGGCAAATCTGTTGAGTTAGTATTTTTGGGTACATTTCTGTTTAAAGATGAGTTGCTTCTTCCAGTTTTCGGTAAATAGTATTACGTTGGTCATTTTGAAAAAAATGCCGCTACCGATGAAATCAAAGAAATGCTGTCACACTAGAGAGCTGCTTGATCACCCTGACAAATACCACTTAAAATCAGACAGAATCAATGAGTTCTGTGATTCTGTCAGGAGGTACTATGAATCCTCCTGTTCATATCTTTTGAAGAAGCTTCCACTGAATGATCCACACCTAAAACATGCTGACATTTTGACAGCTTCTCAAGATGATCTCAGGTTTTTCCTCATTCCTAGCTCTTACGACGCATGAGCCCCCCCCCCCCCCCCCCCCAATTTGATAATCTGGCGAACGGTTAAAACGCAGGAGCCCCCCTTCATTGTTTGATAATCTATCTCTATCTATCTCCCGTAGTCTTGCCGACCGTTGGGGCACCACTGATGACTTGGCAACCAGCTCCCTCCATTCCTCTCTGTTCTCTGCCATTCTCAGCGTATCACCCAGCTTCAGTCCTGTCCACTCTGAGATATTGTCCTCCCATCTTTTCCTCTGTCTTCCTCTCCTTCGTCCTCCTTGCACAGTGCCTTGCAGGATTGTTTTGGCAAGCCCTGCTGAACGCGTGACATGCCCATACCACTTCAGTTTGCGGTTGTTTTTATTTTTTTACAATGGCTAATAGGTCTTCATAGGGCCCAATGGCTTGCCTGATTCTGCTTCCCACTTCCACGTTCGTGATGTGATCTCTGTATGAAATGCCAACCAGCCTTCGAAAACATCTCATTTCAGTGGCTTGTGTCCTCTCAAGGTCTGCTGTGAGGGTCCATGACTCGCAGGCATACAAAAACACTGAGATGACTAAGGAGCACATCAGTCTGATCTTGGAGCAGAGTGTGATGTTTCTGGTCTTTAATCTTGTCAGTGCTGTTGTTGTCTGCGCAATCCTGGACAGTATTTCTGGTTTTTGATCCCTCATCTGTCACAATGGCTCCTAAGTATTTGAATTTATTAACTGTTTCCAGTTTTTGGCTTCCAATCATGACATCAGTGCCAATGCCACTGGTGTCACAGTTATTGGTCATCAGTTTGGTCTTCTCTGCACTGATTTCCATCCCATACGCAATGGCTGTGCTGTCCAGCTTTTCTACCAGCTTGATCACCCTGACAAATACCACTTAAAATCAGACAGAATCAATGAGTTCTATGATTCTGTCAGGAGGTACTATGAATCCACCTGTTCATATCTTCTGAAGAAGCTTCCACTGAATGATCCACACCTAAAACATGCTGCCATGTGGATCCTTCCAAGCAGTTGACAGCTTCTCAAGATCATCTCAGGATTTTGCTTAAAAGATTCCTAGCTCTTCTAGCTCTTAAGACGCATGAGGCCCCTCCCCCCCCCCCCCCCCCCCCCACGTACGCAACCTTAGGTAACAAAAGTACTCTTTTTTTGTCTCTGAGTACTAAAATTTGCTCTGTGGAGTACTACTAGATCAGTTTTGAGGTACACAGGTCTGATGCAGTGTGCCTCTCCTGCTCCTGTTGTTCCTCCGGTTGCACCTGCAATGTCTGCGCGCCCTGGATAGAGGAGCTGGTCCCAGCTCTGGAGCTGCTATCGGCGTGAACTTCCACTGCCGTCCAGCAGCCTCACGCATGCCTCGGCCCCTGACCGACGAAGAAGCACCCACACTGCTGTTGTGGGACAGCACAGGAAGGATCCCCCCTTGCGCACCAACTCGCTCGAGTCTGGTCTGCAGCGAGTCCGCTCGCCCTGCTTTGCGGACAACAAACGGCTGTCAAGCCCTGACGTTGGGGGACATACTCCCGCCTTGTGCACAAACTCGCTGAAGTCTGGCCCGCAGCGAGTCTGCTCGCTCCGCTTTGCGGAAAACAAACGGCTGCCAAGCCCTGACGTTGGGGGACGTATTCCCCCCTTGCGCACCAGCTCGCTCGAGCCTGGTCCGCAGCGAGCTAGCTCGCCCCGCCTTGCGGAGCACAAGCATCACAAGGAAAGAGAAAGAAGTAACTACGCACTGTCCCGACACCAGACCTTTGGCATCATCTTACGACCCCTGGTACGCGAATACCAGTGCTTCCGATGCCCCTCCCGCAATCCTCCTTTGGGCGGATCCTGAATGGCTCGTGACTGGAGTGCCTCTCTACTCTCCGCCCCCCTAGTTGTCCCTCTGCGCCAACGCCACCCGCACTGGCTAGGGCGCGCATCTGCTACCGACATTCCCAACGGCTTCCGGCAGCTGCACCACGGACCTCGCCGACTAGCACATCAACTGGTTGGAGCTGCGCACGGGTTGGCAAGCCCTCTTCACCTGGGAAACGACTCTCTGACGCCAGGATCTGCTCGTCCTTTCCGACAATTCCGCCAGGTTCTCCTACACCCAGAAGCAGGGTGGGACTCGCTCCCCCACCCTCTGCTTTCTTCTCTACCTGCTCCTCCGGTGGTGCGAAGATCGGGCCATGTTTCAGATGATCTGTACAGCGTGGGAGACTCTCCTGGTCGACCTCTTCGCGGAGAGGTGGAACCGCCAGCTGCCCCTCTTCCTCTCACCCATGCCGGACCCCCTAGCCTGGGCGACTGCTGCGCTGTCCATCTCCTGGGAAGGTCTCATCGCATATCTACCCTACCCAAGGTCCTGCTCAAGTTGAAGGGATGCAACGCGATTCTGCTCCTTGTGGCACCGTTCTGCTGGACCCAGTCTGGGACCACCGACCTTCTGATCCTCGCCACAGGGCCCCCCTCTGCGGCTCCCCACACCAGGCTCGATGCTCACGCAACCACGGCAGGCGCTATACCATCCGTGCACCGAGCGGTTCCTACTACACGCCCTCGCCGCTAGAGGCCTCTCGAGTGCAGCAGTGGGAGCTTTCGCTGCAGGCCGCAGACCCTTCGAGTCAACGTAGGAACTTTGCGAGTCATGAAGTCTTGGTGCGACGACCGACACCTCTCTCCAACCGATCTGACATCCCCCCAGCTGGCTGAGTTCTTCCTCTGGCTTTTCGCCAAGCAGCACTTGGCGCCGATTACCATCAGGGGCTACCTGGCCATGATTGCCAATTCGTCCCGACCCTTGGGCCGCTCAGACCCCGGCAAGTGCACAGACCTTGCTGACCTGATGGCCACTTCCGTATACAGCACCCGGCCTCCACTCCCTGATCCTGCGCTGGGACTTACCTTGGGTACTCACTAGGCTTAACTTGGAACGTTCAAACTGCTTCCCCTATGGACGTTGGCAAATGTAACGCGGAAGACCTGCTTCTTCTCGCCCTTGCCACGGCCTCCAGAGTGAGTGAGCTGCACGTGTCATTGGCGCACCCCTCCTGCTGCAGTTCAGGAGGGACGGATCTGTGCATTTACTGATGGACCCGGCCTTCCTGGGTCCCTTTGACCGCCCCCCAGGTGATCATCGTACGGCCGCTGAAGGGGATAAGCCTGTTTCGGGAAGCCTGATGACAAGACCCGGTGAGAGTCTTACGTGTGTACCTCCGCAGGTGCCGCTCCCGCCTCTTTCTCCCTCTGTCCCCAGGTAGATCAGACATCTTGGCCCAGACGATTTGTCCTGGCTCTGATGGGTGATATGCTCCGCCTACCAGGACCTCTGCCCTGATGCTGCTAAGCGACTATACATCAGGGCGCACGAGGTCAGACCCATGGCTGCAAGCATCGCCTTCGACCGCAACTGTGCTGTCCGAGACATTGTGGCAGCCGTGGGCTGGCGGACATTCGACCTTCACCTGATTCTACCTCCGAAACCTGGCAGGCCAGCGAGACAACCTGGCCCTGGTGGGGGACATAACACTCCCTCCCAGAGCCTTCGATGCTGTCGGTAACCTTTAGCTAAATTATCGGGAGTTTGCTCCGGGGAGGGCGGGTCTAGCTAGCTTGGTCGGGTTATTGGGTTACGCGGCACCCACCTCCTTTTCGCCATTCTTCCCTGTAGTAATGGCATCGGTTATGTTTTTAAAGAAAAAAATGAATTTTTCTCTAAAATGTATTTTTTCGAAAATTACTTACCGATGCCCTTATTCGGACGGCCCTCCCAACTGCCCCGCTAGTCAGCTAAGCGAATAAACTGACGTGTCTGCACAGGGCAGTTACCTGTATGGGGTGGGACGGGAGGCTACTCGGGGTACTGGGTCATGGCACCCCTCTGGCCCTATAGGTACACATCGTAAGTTTTTGGCTAAAATTATGTAAGCTATAATGGTTCCTTGTAGTAATGGCATCGGTAAGCTATAGGATGGTTCCTTGTAGTAATGGCATCGGTAAGTATTTTTCGAAAATATACATTTTAGAGAAAAATTCATTTTTCACAGATCCCTGCTACCGATATCTATCTTGCTGGCCGCTGATTTTGGGGTATAGGGCGGATCATGGGGGGGGGGGGGGGGGAGAGAGGGGGCGGTTTCCATATTTCTGTGGGTAGTGAGAAAGTGGAAGATGCTTGGCGCGCCTCCTTCCCTCAACTAATCTGGCACTACCCATGAATTATCATGGTGACTCCATCTGCTGCAACAGGTACCTGGTCACTAGGTGGCACCTCCACACCGTGGGCAATGTTGCTGTGTACCTGGTCACTAGGTGGCACCTCCACACCGTGGGCAATGTTGCTGTGTACCTGGTCACTAGGCGGCACCCCACACCTTGGGCAATGTGTCTGTACCTGGTCACTAGGTGGCACCTTCACACCTTGGGCAATGTGTCTGTACCTGGTCACTAGGCGGCACCTCCACACCTTGGGCAATGTGTCTGTGTACCTGGTCACTAGGCGGCACCTCCACACCTTGGGCAATGTGTCTGTGTACCTGGTCACTAGGCGGCACCTCCACACCGTGGGCAATGTGGCTGTGTCCCTGGTCACTAGGTGGCACCTCCACACCGTGGGCAATGTGGCTGTGTACCTGGTCACTAGGTGGCACCTCACACCGTGGGCAATGTGGCTGTGTACCTGGTCACTAGGTGGCACCTCACACCTTGGGCAATGTGGCTGTGTACCTGGTCACTAGGTGGCACGTTACACCGTGGGCAATGTGGCTGTGTACCTGGTCACTGGGTGGCACCTCACACCATGGGCAATGTGACTGCGTACCTGGTCACTAGGTGGCACCTCACACCTTGGGCAATGTGGCTGTGTACCTGGTCACTAGGTGGCACCTCACACCGTGGGCAATGTGGCTGTGTACCTGGTCACTAGGTGGCACCTCACACCTTGGGCAATGTGACTGTGTACCTGGTCACTAGGTGGCACCTCACACCGTGGGCAATGTGGCTGTGTACCTGGTCACTAGGTGGCGCCTCACACCATGGGCAATGTGACTGTGTACCTGGTCACTAGGCGGCACCTCACACCGTGGGCAATATGGCTGTGTACCTGGTCACTAGGTGGCACCTCACACCATGGGCAATGTGACTGTGGGGGTAAATAGGTTAACCCAGATTTCAAGAAAGAATCCAGTTTTCTTCTCATCCTAAAAATAATTCATTCATTTCACTGTTTACAAAGTGTATTTATTGGGTACAAAAAGAAAGAATCCAGTTTTCTTCTCATCCTAAACATAATTCATTCATTTCACTGTTTACAAAGTGTATTTATTGGGTACAAAAAGAAAGAATCCAGTTTTCTTCTCATCCTAAACATAATTCATTCATTTCACTGTTTACAAAGTGTATTTATTGGGTACAAAAAGAAAGAATCCAATTTTCTTCTCATCCTAAAAATAATTCATTCATTTCACTGTTTACAAAGTGTATTTATTGGGTACAAAAAGAAAGAATCCAGTTTTCTTCTCATCCTAAACATAATTCATTCATTTCACTGTTTACAAAGTGTATTTATTGGGTACAAAAAGAAAGAATCCAGTTTTCTTCTCATCCTAAACATAATTCATTCATTTCACTGTTTACAAAGTGTATTTATTGGGTACAAAAAGAAAGAATCCAGTTTTCTTCTCATCCTAAACATAATTCATTCATTTCACTGTTTACAAAGTGTATTTATTGGGTACAAAAAGAAAGAATCCAGTTTTCTTCTCATCCTAAAAATAATTCATTCATTTCACTGTTTACAAAGTGTATTTATTGGGTACAAAAAGAAAGAATCCAGTTTTCTTCTCATCCTAAAAATAATTCATTCATTTCACTGTTTACAAAGTGTATTTATTGGGTACAAAAAGAAAGAATCCAGTTTTCTTCTCATCCTAAACATAATTCATTCATTTCACTGTTTACAAAGTGTATTTATTGGGTACAAAAAGAAAGAATCCAGTTTTCTTCTCATCCTAAACATAATTCATTCATTTCACTGTTTACAAAGTGTATTTATTGGGTACAAAAAGAAAGAATCCAGTTTTCTTCTCATCCTAAACATAATTCATTCATTTCACTGTTTACAAAGTGTATTTATTGGGTACAAAAAGAAAGAATCCAGTTTTCTTCTCATCCTAAACATAATTCATTCATTTCACTGTTTACAAAGTGTATTTATTGGGTACAAAAAGAAAGAATCCAGTTTTCTTCTCATCCTAAACATAATTCATTCATTTCACTGTTTACAAAGTGTATTTATTGGGTACAAAAAGAAAGAATCCAGTTTTCTTCTCATCCTAAACATAATTCATTCATTTCACTGTTTACAAAGTGTATTTATTGGGTACAAAAAGAAAGAATCCAGTTTTCTTCTCATCCTAAACATAATTCATTCATTTCACTGTTTACAAAGTGTATTTATTGGGTACAAAAAGAAAGAATCCAGTTTTCTTCTCATCCTAAACATAATTCATTCATTTCACTGTTTACAAAGTGTATTTATTGGGTACAAAAAGAAAGAATCCAGTTTTCTTCTCATCCTAAAAATAATTCATTCATTTCACTGTTTACAAAGTGTATTTATTGGGTACAAAAAGAAAGAATCCAGTTTTCTTCTCATCCTAAACATAATTCATTCATTTCACTGTTTACAAAGTGTATTTATTGGGTACAAAAAGAAAGAATCCAGTTTTCTTCTCATCCTAAACATAATTCATTCATTTCACTGTTTACAAAGTGTATTTATTGGGTACAAAAAGAAAGAATCCAGTTTTCTTCTCATCCTAAACATAATTCATTCATTTCACTGTTTACAAAGTGTATTTATTGGGTACAAAAAGAAAGAATCCAGTTTTCTTCTCATCCTAAACATAATTCATTCATTTCACTGTTTACAAAGTGTATTTATTGGGTACAAAAAGAAAGAATCCAGTTTTCTTCTCATCCTAAACATAATTCATTCATTTCACTGTTTACAAAGTGTATTTATTGGGTACAAAAAGAAAGAATCCAGTTTTCTTCTCATCCTAAACATAATTCATTCATTTCACTGTTTACAAAGTGTATTTATTGGGTACAAAAAGAAAGAATCCAGTTTTCTTCTCATCCTAAACATAATTCATTCATTTCACTGTTTACAAAGTGTATTTATTGGGTACAAAAAGAAAGAATCCAGTTTTCTTCTCATCCTAAACATAATTCATTCATTTCACTGTTTACAAAGTGTATTTATTGGGTACAAAAAGAAAGAATCCAGTTTTCTTCTCATCCTAAACATAATTCATTCATTTCACTGTTTACAAAGTGTATTTATTGGGTACAAAAAGAAAGAATCCAGTTTTCTTCTCATCCTAAACATAATTCATTCATTTCACTGTTTACAAAGTGTATTTATTGGGTACAAAAAGAAAGAATCCAGTTTTCTTCTCATCCTAAACATAATTCATTCATTTCACTGTTTACAAAGTGTATTTATTGGGTACAAAAAGAAAGAATCCAGTTTTCTTCTCATCCTAAACATAATTCATTCATTTCACTGTTTACAAAGTGTATTTATTGGGTACAAAAAGAAAGAATCCAGTTTTCTTCTCATCCTAAACATAATTCATTCATTTCACTGTTTACAAAGTGTATTTATTGGGTACAAAAAGAAAGAATCCAGTTTTCTTCTCATCCTAAACATAATTCATTCATTTCACTGTTTACAAAGTGTATTTATTGGGTACAAAAAGAAAGAATCCAGTTTTCTTCTCATCCTAAACATAATTCATTCATTTCACTGTTTACAAAGTGTATTTATTGGGTACAAAAAGAAAGAATCCAGTTTTCTTCTCATCCTAAACATAATTCATTCATTTCACTGTTTACAAAGTGTATTTATTGGGTACAAAAAGAAAGAATCCAGTTTTCTTCTCATCCTAAACATAATTCATTCATTTCACTGTTTACAAAGTGTATTTATTGGGTACAAAAAGAAAGAATCCAGTTTTCTTCTCATCCTAAACATAATTCATTCATTTCACTGTTTACAAAGTGTATTTATTGGGTACAAAAAGAAAGAATCCAGTTTTCTTCTCATCCTAAACATAATTCATTCATTTCACTGTTTACAAAGTGTATTTATTGGGTACAAAAAGAAAGAATCCAGTTTTCTTCTCATCCTAAAAATAATTCATTCATTTCACTGTTTACAAAGTGTAGTTATTGGGTACAAAAAGAAAGAATCCAGTTTTCTTCTCATCCTAAACATAATTCATTCATTTCACTGTTTACAAAGTGTATTTATTGGGTACAAAAAGAAAGAATCCAGTTTTCTTCTCATCCTAAACATAATTCATTCATTTCACTGTTTACAAAGTGTAATTATTGGGTACAAAAAGAAAGAATCAAGTTTTCTTCTCATCCTAAAATTAATTCATTCATTTCACTGTTTACAAAGTGTATTTATTGGGTACAAAAAGAAAGAATCAAGTTTTCTTCTCATCCTAAAAATAATTCATTCATTTCACTGTTTACAAAGTGTATTTATTGGGTACAAAAAGAAAGAATCCAGTTTTCTTCTCATCCTAAACATAATTCATTCATTTCACTGTTTACAAAGTGTATTTATTGGGTACAAAAAGAAAGAATCCAGTTTTCTTCTCATCCTAAACATAATTCATTCATTTCACTGTTTACAAAGTGTATTTATTGGGTACAAAAAGAAAGAATCCAGTTTTCTTCTCATCCTAAAAATAATTCATTCATTTCATTGTTTACAAAGTGTATTTATTGGGTACAAAAAGAAAGAATCCAGTTTTCTGCTCATCCTAAACAGAATTCATTCATTTCACTGTTTACAAAGTGTATTTATTGGGTACAAAAAGAAAGAATCCAGTTTTCTGCTCATCCTAAACATAATTCATTCATTTCACTGTTTACAAAGTGTATTTATTGGGTACAAAAAGAAAGAATCCAGTTTTCTTCTCATCCTAAACATAATTCATTCATTTCACTGTTTACAAAGTGTATTTATTGGGTACAAAAAGAAAGAATCCAGTTTTCTTCTCATCCTAAACATAATTCATTCATTTCACTGTTTACAAAGTGTATTTATTGGGTACAAAAAGAAAGAATCCAGTTTTCTTCTCATCCTAAACATAATTCATTCATTTCACTGTTTACAAAGTGTATTTATTGGGTACAAAAAGAAAGAATCCAGTTTTCTTCTCATCCTAAACATAATTCATTCATTTCACTGTTTACAAAGTGTATTTATTGGGTACAAAAAGAAAGAATCCAGTTTTCTTCTCATCCTAAACAAAATTCATTCATTTCACTGTTTACAAAGTGTATTTATTGGGTACAAAAAGAAAGAATCCAGTTTTCTTCTCATCCTAAAAATAATTCATTCATTTCACTGTTTACAAAGTGTATTTATTGGGTACAAAAAGAAAGAATCCAGTTTTCTTCTCATCCTAAACATAATTCATTCATTTCACTGTTTACAAAGTGTATTTATTGGGTACAAAAAGAAAGAATCCAGTTTTCTTCTCATCCTAAACATAATTCATTCATTTCACTGTTTACAAAGTGTATTTATTGGGTACAAAAAGAAAGAATCCAGTTTTCTTCTCATCCTAAACATAATTCATTCATTTCACTGTTTACAAAGTGTATTTATTGGGTACAAAAAGAAAGAATCCAGTTTTCTTCTCATCCTAAACATAATTCATTCATTTCACTGTTTACAAAGTGTATTTATTGGGTACAAAAAAGAAAGAATCCAGTTTTCTTCTCATCCTAAACATAATTCATTCATTTCACTGTTTACAAAGTGTATTTATTGGGTACAAAAAAGAAAGAATCCAGTTTTCTTCTCCTCCTAAACATAATTCATTCATTTCACTGTTTACAAAGTGTATTTATTGGGTACAAAAAGAAAGAATCAAGTTTTCTTCTCATCCTAAACATAATTCATTCATTTCACTGTTTACAAAGTGTATTTATTGGGTACAAAAAGAAAGAATCAAGTTTTCTTCTCATCCTAAAATTAATTCATTCATTTCACTGTTTACAAAGTGTATTTATTGGGTACAAAAAGAAAGAATCAAGTTTTCTTCTCATCCTAAAAATAATTCATTCATTTCCCTGTTTACAAAGTGTATTTATTGGGTATAAAAAGAAAGAATCCAGTTTTCTTCTCATCCTAAACATAATTCATTCATTTCACTGTTTACAAAGTGTATTTATTGGGTACAAAAAGAAAGAATCCAGTTTTCTTCTCATCCTAAACATAATTCATTCATTTCACTGTTTACAACGTGTATTTATTGGGTACAAAAAGAAAGAATCCAGTTTTCTTCTCATCCTAAAAATAATTCATTCATTTCACTGTTTACAAAGTGTATTTATTGGGTACGAAAAGAAAGAATCCAGTTTTCTTCTCATCCTAAACAGAATTCATTCATTTCACTGTTTACAAAGTGTATTTATTGGGTACAAAAAGAAAGAATCCAGTTTTCTTCTCATCCTAAAAATAATTCATTCATTTCACTGTTTACAAAGTGTAGTTATTGGGTACAAAAAGAAAGAATCCAGTTTTCTTCTCATCCTAAACATAATTCATTCATTTCACTGTTTACAAAGTGTATTTATTGGGTACAAAAAGAAAGAATCCAGTTTTCTTCTCATCCTAAAAATAATTCATTCATTTCACTGTTTACAAAGTGTATTTATTGGGTACAAAAAGAAAGAATCCAGTTTTCTTCTCATCCTAAAAATAAATCATTCATTTCACTGTTTACAAAGTGTATTTATTGGGTACAAAAAGAAAGAATCCAGTTTTCTTCTCATCCTAAAAATAATTCATTCATTTCACTGTTTACAAAGTGTATTTATTGGGTACAAAAAGAAAGAATCAAGTTTTCTTCTCATCCTAAAAATAATTCATTCATTTCACTGTTTACAAAGTGTAGTTATTGGGTACAAAAAGAAAGAATCCAGTTTTCTTCTCATCCTAAACATAATTCATTCATTTCACTGTTTACAAAGTGTATTTATTGGGTTTGATTTATTTTCAACAGATGGACAGCACCATGACTCTGCTGGCAAGGACACAAGCAACACTGCCGGTGACGATGCAGAAAATGCGGCCAAGTTAGCACCCAGTGGAATCTGTGAAATGGACTGTGACATACATGGTGTTCAACTAGAGTCGGACTCGGTGCCCAGTGTTTACAGTGACACAGACTGTGACATTAAGCATGATGTCAAACTGGAGCCCAGCTCATCCCAGTGCACAAAGGCCATCAGGCTGACATCCGCCGCCATCTGCCTGCGATCGGCTGTGCGGGGGCCAGTGGCAGCCGACGCCGGCCCGATGGCGGTTTGCGCATTGGGATCGCTGAAGGATGACATGGACTGTGACGTAGATGATGTTGAGTTAGAGTCAAACTCAGTCAAGAGTGTTTACAGTGATGTGGAATGTGGGCATGTTGGCGACATTGATAATGGGACTGCGTCGCCTGCTGGGATAAAATCCGACTCGCAGGAGTGTGCAAGCCTCATCCAGCAACAACCTAGTACCACCCCACAATATACCGGGATGGAATCCGACTCGCAGGAGTGTGCAAGCCTCATCCAGCAACAACCTTGTACCACCCCACAATATACCAGGATGGAATCCGACTCACAGGAGTGTGCAAGCCTCATCCAGCAACAACCTAGTACCACCCTACAATATACCGGGTTGAAAAGGTCAGATCTGCAAAAGCCGGGGGAAATGCTTTGTGAACTGTGCGGTGTATGTTTTCACTCGGCCAGACAACTCAAGCAACACATGTCGACTCACTCAGGGCAAAAGCCTGGTGCTGCTACGAGTGGCATAAAAAGTAGTGAGTGTTGGAAACCCCGGCAGAGCATGCAGCCATTTGTACTGTTGCGTAATGAATGTTTTGGGCCAGCCAGCCATTTGAAGCAAGACGTGTCTTCCAGTACAGGCCAGAAGACTCCCACTGGGGGACAGTGTTCCAAAGCTCAGCAGAGAATGCAGCCATTTGTTCTTTTGTGTGATATTCGTTTTCAGTCGCCCTGTCAGTTGATGCGAGGTTTGTCCGCTCACACAGGGCAGACGCCTGACACGTGTACCACAAAGCAGATGACGACTACTCCTGTCAGTAACTGTATGGATGAGAAAACGGCACGGCAGAACACATCATTTGACATTGTGGAGAACACAGCTTTAGATACTGTGGGCCAACAAACAGTGTGGCGGAACACATCATTTGACGTTGGGGACGAACAAATACCAGCAAGCAACACAGCAGTGGGCATTGTGGAGGAACAAACGGCAGAGCATAAGACATGTGACACTGGGGACCTACAAGCACTGGGGCGGGACACAGCACTGGACACTGCAGGCAAAGAGCAAGCCGGGCAAAACATAAGACCTGTTGACAGCATGGACAAACAAACAACAGGCAAGCAGACCGCAGCGCAGGGCAGAATGGCAGTAGACAGCGCTGACAAGCAGACAGCAGCGCAGGGCAGAATGGCAGTAGACAGCGCTAACAAGCAGACAGAAGGGCAGGACACAATCCCCGTAAGCGCTAGTCTTCAAGCTGACATCGATCACTGCAGCCAGCGTCGGCCCAAGGGTTCTGTTGACAGCACAGATGAGCAAAGAGCGAGTGAAGAGACAAACGCAAGACCACTGGTGTGTGAGTTCTGCAGAGAATCTTTTCAACGGTCTGAGCTCTTGTTTTCACATGTGTGCAAAAAACGATTCAAGTGCCCCCACTGTGCTGCTAGATTTGGCAGTCACAAAATCCTGCAAGAACATGCATCTACCCACAGAGGCAAAGAGCTGCGTGAGTGTGCCGATTGTAATCGCAGGTTTACAAGAACTTCTCACTGGGAAACGCACGTATGCAAGAAATCTCACTGGTGCACAGGCTGTGATGTCAAGTTTGACAACGCCTTTACTTTGGAACAGCACATGGGCACACAGATGCCTTGCAAGTCCTATGTCTGTGCTGACTTTTGTGGGGAGTCTTTCAAGCTGGCTTGTGAGCTGAGAAAGCACATGAATAGTGTGCACGGAAAGAGCAAGTATAAATTTGTATGCATATTCAGATGTGGTGTTTGCAGTGCCAGTTTTAATCGTGCGTGTAATCTACAAAACCACATGCTGAAACACTCTGGCAAAAAGGCATACAAATGCTCGCAGTGTGGTTCAGCTTTCACTAGTCCTTACAATTTGAAATACCACATGAGGATACACACAGGCAAAAAACCTTATCTGTGTGCACTGTGCGGTGCTTCTTTTCTTTGGAGTAAATCATTCAAGTTGCACATGGCCAAGAAGCACACTGGCGAAAGAAGATTTGTGTGTGAACACTGTGGAGAAGGCTTTTGTACAGGTCAGGCGTTGACAAGTCATGTGTTCACCCACACAGGCATAAAGACTTTTAAATGTAAGCAGTGTGATGCTACTTATCGCAGCCATGTTGGCTTGAGACATCACATGATGATACACAAAGGCAGATGTAATGTATGTGGTGCCACTTTCCCAACGAGCAGTGAATTGAAAGCACACAAGCGTGTCCACAGCGTGGGCGTCCACACAGTGCGCAAGCAGTTCCAGTGTCCAGATTGTGGTGGCGTTTATTTAACAAAGGGATCTCTGAGCAAGCACATGACGATTCACAGCGCCAATAAACCATACAAATGTCAGCAGTGCAGTGCGTCTTTTCGAACTGATGTATTTTTGAAAACACATATGCTGATCCACTCAGGGTTGAAGCCGTTCAAATGTACGGAGTGTGTGGCTGACTTCACCCAGGCCGGCCACTTGAAGAAACACAAGAGTGTTCACACAGACGCACACCCACACAAGTGCTCCCACTGTACAGCCTCCTTCAAACGTGCCATAAACCTGAAACAGCACATGGCCATTCACACAGGCCAGAAACCACACAAGTGTGCTGAATGCGGTGCTAGCTTCACCCAGGCCAGCAGCTTGGCGTCCCACATGGTTCTTCACTCGGCCAAGATGCCCTACAAATGCGAACGCTGCGACGCTCGTTTCAAGTGGCCTGTCAACATCAAAGCGCACATGAAAAGTCACACAGACCAGTAGTACGTCAGGACTGTCGACCTCAAAGTGCACATGAAAAGTCACACAGACCAGTAGTATGTTTAGGACTGTCAATATCAAAGCGCACATGAAAAGTCACACAGACCAGTAGTACGTACAGGACTGTCAACCTCAAAGTGCACATGAAAAGTCACACAGACCAGTAGTACGTACAGGACTGTCAACCTCAAAGTGCACATGAAAAGTCACACAGACCAGTAGTATGTACAGGACTGTCAACCTCAAAGTGCACATGAAAAGTCACACAGACCAGTAGTATGTACAGGACTGTCAACCTCAAAGTGCACATGAAAAGTCACACAGACCAGTAGTACATACAGGACTGTCAACCTCAAAGTGCACATGAAGTCACACAGACCAGTAGTATGTACAGGACTGTCAACCTCAAAGTGCACATGAAAAGTCACACAGACCAGTAGTACGTACAGGACTGTCAACCTGAAAGTGCACATGAAGTCACACAGACCAGTAGTATGTACAGGACTGTCAACCTCAAAGTGCACATGAAGTCACACAGACCAGTAGTATGTACAGGACTGTCAACCTCAAAGTGCACATGAAAAGTCACACAGACCAGTAGTATGTACAGGACTGTCAACCTCAAAGTGCACATGAAAAGTCACACAGACCAGTAGTACGTACAGGACTGTCAACCTCAAAGTGCACATGAAAAGTCACACAGACCATTAGTACGTACAGGACTGTCAACCTGAAAGTGCACATGAAAAGTCACACAGACCAGTAGTACGTACAGGACTGTCAACCTCAAAGTGCACATGAAAAGTCACACAGACCAGTAGTATGTACAGGACTGTCAACCTCAAAAGTGCACATGAAAAGTCACACAGACCAGTAGTATGTACAGGACTGTCAACCTCAAAGTGCACATGAAGTCACACAGACCAGTGGTATGTACAGGACTGTCAACCTCAAAGTGCACATGAAAAGTCACACAGACCAGTGGTATGTACAGGACTGTCAACCTCAAAGTGCACATGAAAAGTCACGCAGACGAGTAGTACGTACAGGACTGTCAACCTCAAAGTGCACATGAAAAGTCACACAGACGAGTAGTACGTACAGGACTGTCAACCTCAAAGTGCACATGAAAAGTCATGCAGACCAGTAGTACGTACAGGACTGTCAACCTCAAAGTGCACATGAAAAGTCACACCGACGAGTAGTATACTCCTGGTCAAAACGTAAGGGCCACTTTTTATCGCAGACGTACCGACAACACCACACAAATAATGTAACAATACCTGGATTTAGCACTTTGCTAATTTATTCAGTAACAACTTCATTAAAGTTTTGAATAAATCAAACAATTGTAACAACAGCAGTACGTTAAAATGTTAACCCACCCCACATTTGAAAAGTCACACAAGACTGGTCCAGTCAGTAGTGAGTGTACCCACCATTTGCAGCCAAGCATTCAATGCAGCGTTGACGCATGGAGTTCATCAGGGTTCGGAGAACATGTTTTGAGATCGCTTCCCACTCTTGATGCAGGAACTGAGTCAGCTGGGGGACGCCTTGATTTGGGCGGGGGGGGGGGGGGGGGGGGGGTTGCTGACTACACATTGCCCAAGCACGTCCCAGAGGTGCTCGATGGGAGCCAGATCAGGTGAACAAGCTGATCACTCCATCCTCGTGATGCCCCGTTGCTCAAGGCATACCACACGGGCGCGATGTGGTCGAGCGTCGTCATCCTGCAGAACGGCATGGTCAACTATGGCTTGGATTGGAGAGCCGGCTGGATTAAGGGCTGCACAATTTGTCCCGATAGCGCAGTCCAGTCAGGGTCCCTCGGATGACGTGGAGGGGGGTTCTGCCTTACCTGCTGAAGTCTGCCCAGACCATGACTGAACCTCCTCCATAGCGATCCACCTCTTGGACGCATCCATCCGTGAATCGCTCGCCCTGGCGTCTCCAGACCCTCACCCTGCTGTCGTTGAAGGACACGATGAACCGTGACTCATCCAATACGCTAAATAAACCTAAGACCATTTAGCAAAACACATCCAATACCAAGAGCTACAGGCATTGCAGACATTGCAGTAGGGAGAGTTTATAAAAGGAAAATACAGGTGAATGGACCAAGGGTGTACAGAAACGCATGCTACAGAATAGAGGGGGAAAAAACACCCTGTGGGGCTGACCAGGGTGACCCTGGGAACTAAAATGTAGTTAACCCCGCCTAAGTCCCCTAGGGCAGACCCGGGTGGGGGCTGCAGACAGAGAAGGAGCAGGGGCCCAAAGTGCTGAGTTTGGTGTGGGGATGTGGAGGCGGAGAGGGTCGGAGGCAGAGCGGGAAGGAGTGTAGGGGTGAAGTAGGTTGGAGAGATAGGCAGGAGCATAGTTGTTAAGGGATTTGTAGCAGAGAGACACAATCTTTTATACCCCCCAACCTGGTCTTCCCTGGGGGACTTGGGTGGGGTTAGCTACTTTTTTGTTCCTAGGGTCACCCTGGTCAGCCCCACAGTGTGGGTTTTCCCCTCTATTCTGGGGCATGTGTTTCTGTCTACCCGTGGTCCATTCACCTGTATTTTCCTTTTTTACACTCTTCCTAATGTCTGCGCATCCTGTAACTCTTGATATTGGATGTGTGTTGCTAAATGGTCTTAGCTTTATTTAGCATATTAGACCTGCTGGTGACACACATTCAATATTCTGTTGGGTTTTTTTTTTTGGTGTGTTTTCTTTTCACAAGCAGTGCAGGCACGTCCTGAGAAAGTCTTGTTGCTGTCAGGACGTTAAGCAATGTACAACCAACCAGTGTCTGCAATATTTTGTTTAGTTGTTTTTTTTTTTTCACAAGCAGTGTAGGCACGTCCTGAGAAAGTCTATTTGCTGTCGGGACGTTAAGCAATGTACAACCGAACAGAATCTTGTATTGAATGCGTTGGGAAATGGGGAGCCAGTGAAGGAGTTTGAGCAGGGGAGTGATGTGGTCGATGGTTTGGGTTTAGCAGGGGAGTGATGTGGTTTTTGCTCACACTTTCTTTGTTTCTGGCAACTTCTAAATGAAACTTCAGGTATTCCTCACGCATGTATATCTCCATGACATGACCAGAACAAAACACAGAATAAGTTGTAAACAAACAAGTAAATAAATGCAATCAATGTGAATAGCCTGATCTTTCAAACATGGGTGATGGTTAGTTTGGGTTTAACGTCCACAGCACAGAAGTGATAATGGACGGCCCTTACGGGCGGGTTATGGGGGACAAAGAAATCTATTATCTATGGAGTACAACCTGAACACTGATCAACTCAGGTGCACTCCAACAGTGCCACTTTGATTTACCAGGACCGTTCAATGGACATGCTATTGAACAAGCTCGTATTTCCCCCCTGGATTGCGAGTCCAGCTACAGAGGCCGGGACAGGGATTCGAATCCACGACCCGGCGATTCCCTTCACTCTCCTGCTCCGATGCTTAACTGCCTGAGCTATTTTGGACTCTGGACATGGGCGACTAAGGCGCCCTTACCATTATAGAGGCTTTGAGCTAGTTATTCCTAACCGTACGACCCTGGGTGCCTTAGGCGCCCATACAATAACAGTAGCACTTGCGGTCAGTGTCTGCAGCCCCCCCCCCCCCCACCACCCGGGTCTGCCCTGGGGGACTTGGGGTGGGGTTAACTACTTTTTAGTTCCCAGGGTCACCCTGGTCAGCCCCACAGGGTGGGGTTTCATCTCTATTCTGGAGGCATGTGTTTTTGTCTGCCCTTGGTCCATTCACCTGTATTTTTCTTTTTTAAACTCTCCCTACTGTCTGCGCTGCCTGCAGCTCTTGATATTGGATGTGTGTTGCTAAATGGTCCTGAGTTTATTTAGCGTATTAATACGCTAAATAAACTCGGGACCATTTAGCAACATGCATGGTTTTGTTTGCTTTATAAGCGAGGTCCATATAATATTCTCAAGTTGTCACTCGCGTGTGTACGGCCAGCCGAATAAACGGACCATTGCACCATAGACTGTCCAACGCATCTTGTAGCTGCAGACACTGGTTGGTTGTACATTGCTTAACGTCCTGACAGCAACAAGACTTTCTCAGGACGTGCCTGCACTGCTTGTGAAAAAAAATCAAACAAACAGAATATTTTTAAAACTCTCCCTACTGTATGCGCTGCCTGTAGCTCTTGATGTTGGATGTGTGTTGCTAAATGGTCTTAGGTTTATTTAGCGTATTAGACCGGCTGGCAACATACATTCAATATTCTGTTTAGTTGGGTTTTTTTTTACACAAGGTGAAGCAGTGCAGGCACGTCCTGTTGCTCACTGGTTGGGACATTAAGCAATGTACAACCAACCAAAAGATCCTTCTGCGATAGCGACTGATCGCTCTATTTGTTGTTTGTCTATTTTGACAAAGGGTATTCACCCAAAATATTAATAAATTGTGTTGTAACTGTCTTTTCTAAGCGTGTTTCTTTCTCCGTTGGGTACTTCTTTTAATAAAAACATTGGAATTTGTGTTGGTCAGTTACTAAGACTAAGATAACACACACACAGAGTAAACTCTAAAATATGATTTTCATGCTAAATACTAAGCTAACACGTCGAATGGGCACGCGTCGCTGGTTCAGTTGTAAGCTGACTGTACACATTCCGACAAGTTTTCACTCGCCACTCACGCTTTCTTCAAATTAGTCCAGCTGATCAGAGAGAGCTGAAAAAACTGTTGCGAAATCTGCTGGTCCTGGTACTGATGGACCTGTACCTACGCCCCGATCAGTGGTAAAAGTTGGAAAAGCTCATTGCCAGGGTGGGTGGAATCACTGGAGATAAGCCTTGCTCTACGTATGAGACGCTGCTGGTACAGTGAGTCCAGGCTAGGAAGCGGTCTTGACCACCCTGCTCAGTAGATACGCCTTGCTCTACGTATGAGACGCTGCTGGTACAGCGAGTCCAGGCTAGGAATCGGTCTTGACCACCCTGCCCAGTAGATAAGACTTGCTCTACGTAAGAGATGCTGCTGGTACAGCGAGTCCAGGCTAGGAAGCGGTCTTGACCACCCTGCCCAGTAGATAAGACTTGCTCTACGTAAGAGATGCTGCTGGTACAGCGAGTCCAGGCTAGGAAGCGGTCTTGACCACCCTGCCCAGTAGATAAGCCTTGCTCTACGTAAGAGATGCTGCTGGTACAGTGAGTCCAGGCTAGGAAGCGGTCTTGACCACCCTGCCCAGTAGATAAGCCTTGCTCTACGTAAGAGATGCTGCTGGTACAGCGAGTCCAGGCTAGGAAGCGGTCTTGACCACCCTGCCCAGTAGATAAGACTTGCTCTACGTAAGAGATGTTGCTGGTACAGCGAGTCCAGGCTAGGAAGCGGTCTTCACCACCCTGCCCAGTAGATAAGCCTTGCTCTACGTAAGAGATGCTGCTGGTACAGCGAGTCCAGGCTAGGAAGCGGTCTTGACCACCCTGCCCAGTAGATAAGCCTTGCTCTACGTAAGAGATGCTGCTGGTACAGCGAGTCCAGGCTAGGAAGCGGTCTTGACCACCCTGCCCAGTAGATAAGCCTTGCTCTACGTAAGAGATGCTGCTGGTACAGCGACTGAGTCCAGGCTAGGAAGCGGTCTTGACCACCCTGCCCAGTAGATAAGACTTGCTCTACGTAAGAGATGCTGCTGGTACAGCGAGTCCAGGCTAGGAAGCGGTCTTGACCACCCTGCCCAGTAGATAAGCCTTGCTCTACGTAAGAGATGCTGCTGGTACAGCGAGTCCAGGTTAGGAAGCGGTCTTGACCACCCTGCTCAGTCTGATTTTCTCTTTGGCCATGATGGAACCATACCAAACGTGATCGAAAGCTGAGCACGTTCTCAATCACAGCTCGATAAAATTGCAACAACATGTGGGCACTGAGACTAAACCTTTCAGACTTCGCAGGAAGAACAAGCGCTGCTGTGCTTTTTGGATGATGAGGCGAGTGTTTTTCTCCCACTTAAGGTCGCATGACAGGGTAGTGCCAAGAAACTTAAAGTTCTGGAAATTTCAATGATTTCACTATTGATCACAATTTCTAAAGTCCACAATCGGTTCTTTTGTTTTGCCAGTGTGCAGTTCAAGGTTGTTATTACACCAGCTAATTAGTCTCAACCTGACTGCGGTAGGCGGATTCGACTGAGTTTGTAATGCACCCCTCCACTGTGGTGTCATCTGCAAATTTTAGAACTTTAGTACTGGCATGGCATGAAGCACAGTCATAAGTAAACACTGAGGGGGGAGAGCACGCACCCATGAGGCGTGCCCGTGGATAAAATGATATGGATGACACATTTTCACCAATTTTAACGACCTGTGGCCTCGTCAACAGGAAATCGAGGGTCCAGAGGCACAATGCCTCTGGAACTTCGATTTGCTGATCTTCTGGTACAGTTTGGATAGAATAATGGTGTTAAAAGCAGAACTGTAATCAACAAATACAATTCTTTCATAGGTGTTTGGGATTTCAAGGTGTAAAACATAAACCAATTGACACCGCATCCTCCACGAAACATTTTTCGTGATACACGAATTGAAAACGATCCAGCAGAGGATCGGTAAGTGTTCTCAAAAACCGGAGGACCAGGCGCTCGAGCGTCTTCATGACAACCGAGGTCAGTAGAGAGGACACTTTGGATTTTTTCGGAACAGGAATGACGGTGGACCTTTTGTGAAACACTGAGGAACAAAGCACTGAGAGAGAGACATGTTGAAAATGTCAGTAAAGACGCCCGAGAGCTGGTCCGCCAAGTTTCTGAGTAAACGTGGAGAAATGTTGTCTGGACCGGCAGCTTTCCAGCTGTCGACACGCTGAAACATGCACCTGAACCTTAGCGTCTAGAACAGTGAAAGGCCGTGGGTAATGCGTTGTGCCCTCTAATGCCCATCATTTATGAATATGGAAATGCTTCCTAAACACATTCATAACTGTTTTATGTGGCTCTATGCCGTCCATCATAGGTTAAGAGACCAACAATGTTGCAATCTATGACAGCCAAGCGGCTTCTCAGACAGTGCAGGGGGGCTTCAGCCAATACCGTCTGATGGCAAAATGATGCGTCCTACCCTCTAATGCCCATCATTTTTTAATGTGGAAATGCTTTCTGAACACATTCATATCTGTTTTTTTTTTTTTTATGGCGCTATGCAGTCCATCATAGTTTTAGATACAAAAAATGTCCTTATTAAGGAAGGATTGGCCTTCTTCTTCTCAGTGTAAGGGTGCTTCAGGCAGGCAAAACACTCTGTGTGCCCTCTAATGCCCATCCGTCCTTTCTGAATATAGAAATGCTTCTTTAACACACTCATAACTGTTTTATATGGCCCTTTGCCGTCCAGGGTAGGTTAATAAACCAAAAATGTTGCAAGGACTGGTCGCCAAGTGGCTTCTCAGACAGTGCTTCAGCCAATAACTGATAATAATAATTATATTTATAAAGCGCAAACTCCCTGCAGTGCAGGCTCTAAGCGCTGTACATTGCAAATCAAAGTGTTAAAACTAAACACAAATCAATAGACAGCAGCAACACAAAATACAAATTGTGATTGGCCGCTTTGCGGCTTCTCAGTGCAAGGGTGCTTCAGCCAATACTTTCTGATGGAAAAACAATGCGTTGTGCCCTCTGTTTTCCCCTCTATTCTGGGGCATGTGTTTCTGTCTATCCTTGGTCCATTCACCTGTATTTTCTTTTATTAAACCTTACTGTCTGCGCTGCCTGTAGCTCTTGATATTGGATGCGTGTTGCTAAATGGTCATGGGTTTCTTTAGCATATTAGACCGGCTGGCGACATTCATTCAATATTCTCTTTAGTTTTACAAGCAGTGCAGGCACGTCCTGAGGAAGTCTTGTTGCTGTCGGGACGTTATGCAATGTACAACCAACCAGCGTTGTGCCCTCTAATGCCCATCTTTTATTAAATATGGAAATGCTTCCTGAACACATTTACAACTGTTTTATATGGCCTATGCTGTCCAGCGTAGGTTAATAGACCAAAAATGTTGTAAGGACTGGCCCGCCAAGTGGCGTTTTAGACCGTGCCCTGGCTCGTGAAGTTCCTTGTGTTGCCTAGGAGCGTCGGCGCGGCAGCTGCCATCTTGAGAGGATAGGCCGATAGACTTCAGATAGTAGCGAAGTAGGGTTTCAACACGTTCTTCTTCATGTTTCTTCCTCTTTGGAATCAAACAAAAAGCGATTCTGGTTAGCGGTTTCCTACGGTGATGGCAAGACGTGCCGTTATTGCCTAAAGCACGTCAGAACTTTCCCGACATTGTCCTGACAGCGATTTCCCGATGAGCGCATGTGTCGCGTATCCTCTTAAGATGGCCGCCACGACTAGCGTGATGACGTCAGCTTCCCGAGCCCTATAGCATGTGATCTAGTCGGTGCTTGTCCGACAAAATTATTTTCTAGTAAGCACTATTAACCCCATTTAACCTGAAGCCCGCATCTCACTTTTGGCAGTGTCGCCTTAACGACTACTGGCTAGAGGAGATGGATCGCCCATGATAATTCCAGATTAGTGTGGCGCTTTATGGTGCCAGGCTAATCGAGCACTACCCTTGAATTGTCATCTTATGCTGTAGGTCGTCGGGACCAAATAGGTCAAGTATTAAAAATGGCTAACTATAACATCAAGTGTGTCTGGATACACACGCAAGCTGGCACAGAGATATTGAACACACACACAGAAATGCTGCACTCGGCTGAAGATAAAATAATTGCTAAATCTGTATGTTTATTAGCAGATACTGCATACGTGCAACACAATGTGAAATGCAATGAACATCTTGACAACAAAAAACAACAAGCAGCTTTGAAAGGAAGCACAAAATGTATTTTTCTCTAAAAGATATTTTTTCAAAAAATACTTGCCGATGGCATTACTATATGGAATATACTCTTTAGCTTACCGATTTCAGCCTAAGAGCCCTTTGTGTGTACCTACACGACAAGGGCCGCAACTCTAAGGAGTTATAACCAAGTAGCTGGGTAGTCCCTCTCACTCTCGGCCCATAGGCCACGGACCACAGTGGTGTTTCCGTACTGTCCAGTCTCTTAGCCTTAGTCAGTCCCAGTCATCCCCTAATTTTTCAATTCCCTAAAAAACACTACCGCCCACATTTGCCATGCACAAAATACAAAAAAAAACAAACAGCACATGACCCGTCTCATTTCTTGGCTATGAAACTGGTTCCTTACCAACCCCACACCCAAGCACAGCTGAAATCAGCGTGCCTCTCAAATCACTACGTCAAAGGCAACTCAACATAGGCCCACAAATGTCCACTGGATAAGCTCAGGATGGTATGAATCAAAGCACCAAACATGTCTCCTCTCAGCTAACCACACATTTCCAGCAAATTCCAACATTCAGCCCAACTGCAAATTTTCAAACAAGGCAAAAATTATTTTTAAAAACACCGGGCCTTGCACTGCCTGAACTTCCCAATTTAAATGTATACCGTGACCTGCCATAGAGCAAGTGTCAAAGCATCGTTTGTTAGGAGTGACAGTTGACGAACAGCTCAGCTGGGAGCCTCACATAGAAACTGCCTGTAAAACTATTTCGAAGAATCTCTTTCTATTATCCAAATTAAGTCGTATAGTTAATAATAATAATAATTACGGTATTTATAATGCGCTTATCTTATAAGTCTAAGCGCGCACTCACAACTCGCGCACGCATTAGACGACTCACGTACCACAAATAGTTAAATACATTACCACACTCTGCTTGGGGTGGGAAGTGTGGTGATATAGTGCTAGAACTGTTGAAAGAGGTGAGTTTTGAGGGCAGACTGGAAGGAGAGTGTTTCTGACGGAGAGGGATTGGGAGAGGGTTCCAGGTGGATGGACCGTATACTGAGCCTTGATGTTGACATTGATGCTCGAAAACTATTCTTTAACGCACACATCAAGACACATTGTAATTATGCTTCCAATATCTGGGACGGCTGTGGAGACATTCATTTGAAAAAATTAATTCCCTTTACCGGCGAGGTATTAAGCTTATTCTTCCTGGTTCGTCCCCTACTGATGAAAGACTGAAGGCCCTTAATATCCTACCACTTAGTAAACAATTGGAACTTAATAGATGCTTACTTGTGCACAAAATTCTAAAATTGCCGCCCCTCCCTATCTCCGCGAGCTGTTTTCCCACACGAATAGAGAGAACACGAGGAACAGCTTACTCCATCTCCCAAAACCGAGAATCGACAAATCTAGCATATCATTTTCCGGTGCTAACTTACTTACTTACGCCTGTCACCCCTACCTGGGTATAGGCCGTTGACGAAAGACCTCCAGCAACTCCTGTCCTGTGCTTCTCCTTCGATTCTACTCCAGGTGGTTCCCAGTCTCTTGAGCTCTGCTTGGAGGTCTCGACGCCAGGAGTTTCTCGGCCTACCTCTTTTCCTCTTTCCCTGGGGGTTCCATGACAATGCCTGCCTAGTGATACTGGAAGCTGGCTTTCTCAGACTGTGACCGATCCATCCCCATCTTCTTCGCCCAATTTCATTCTCTGCTGTTATCTGCTCTGTTCTCTCCCAGAGTTTTCCGGTGCTAAGTGATGAAATAATTTGCCCTCTCATTTAAAATCGATTTCAAAGTTTTCTATCTTCTGAGCTCGCGTCCATAAATATCTGCCGTCGTGAATGTTCTATCTTTCTGCTTAGTATGTTGCTCCAGCACCGCAGATTGCTGCAGATTATGTAATACTAAATAGTTTGACTGTCTGCATTAACATGTCAGTTCACACCAGTATATATATATATATATATATATATATATATATATATATATATATATATATATATATATATATATATATATATATATATATATATATATATATATGTATATGTATATATATATTGTTTTAATTTTTTTTTTCTATTATGTTTTAATTTCTTTTTCTCTGAAGGGAGGGGGGGGGGGGACAGGTCATTTTACTTATATATGTTTTATCTTTTGCTGTATCGAAGTGCCGCGAGCAGAACAAAGGGCTGTACGTAACATTTGTCGACCTAACAAAAGCGTTTGACACTGTGAGCAGGCAAGGTATGTGGCAGATCCTGGAGCGACTAGGCTGTCCCCCAAAGTTCCTCAACATGATCGTCCAGCTCCACAAGGACCAGCAAGGCCAGGTCAGACTAAACAGTGACCTCTCAGAACCATTCCCCATTCGCAACGGCGTGAAGCAAGGCTGCGTGCTGGCACCGACCCTCTTCACCATCTTCTTCAGCATGATGTTGAAGCAGGCCACAGTGGACCTCGACGATGACGACGTAGTGTACATCAGGTATTGTCTCGATGGCAGCCTGTTCAACCTCAGACGACTGCAGGCCCACACGAAAACCCTAGACCAACTGATTCGTGAGCTGCTCTTTGCTGATGACGCTGCCCTCATTGCACACACAGAGAGAGCCTTGCAGCACATTACGTCCTGCTTCGCAGATGCCGCCCAGCTCTTTGGACTTGAGGTCAGTCTGAAAAAGACAGAGGTCCTTCATCAGCCGGCACCCAAGGAAGAGCATCGCCCTCCCCACATCACCATCGGCGAGTCCGAACTGAAGTCTGTACACCAGTTTACCTACCTTGGCTGCATCATCACGTCAGATGCCAAGCTGGACAACAGGCTGGCAAAAGCGAACAGTGCTTTCGGGCGACTATTCAAGCGGGTGTGGCACAATCAACAGCTGAAAAAAGGCACCAAGATCAGCGTGTACAGAGCTGTCGTCCTCACCACCCTGCTGTACGGTTCCGAGTCCTGGGCAGCTCCTCGAACGCTTTCACCAGCGCTGCCTGCGTACCATCCTCAGCATTCACTGGAGTGACTATGTCACCAACGTCGAGGTCCTTGAACAGGCGGAAACTGTGAGCATCGAGGCTTTGCTGCTGCGGACACAGCTTCGCTGGGTGGGGCACGTCTCCAGGATGGAGGATCATCGCCTACCCAAGATCACTCTGTTCGGCGAGCTCGCCACTGGACACCGAGACAGAGGGGCACCAAAGAAGAGATACAAAGACGGTCTCAAGAAGTCACTTACTGCCTACCAAATCGACCACCACCAGTGGTCTTCGCTTGCTGCGGACCGTGACACCTGGCGCTCCACCATTCACAAGGCAGCTGTCTCCTTTCAGGACTCTCGCAGAGCTAACCTTAAAGACAAGCGGCTCAGAAGAAAAAACAGAGTTGTCGTAACTCAGAATCCTGACCAGACCTTCCCCTGCAGCCACTGCGGTCGAACCTGCCTGTCCCGGATTGGCCTCCGCAGCCACGAAAATGCCTGCAGACGACGTGGGCAAGCCCTATAGAATCTTCGTTCGCGAAGTCAAGCCAAGGGATCGTTTGATGTATTTTTATATGTGTAGAGTAGCAGGACAGTTTGGTAGATAGGCATTGCCATGCCTAAAACTTTTTATCCTGAATAAAAACGTTTCATCATCATCATCATCCCTCCATCCGGTCACGTGAGCAGTGAGTTCCAGCCAGTCTTACTCTTAGCATAGTGGCGGCAAGCGGGATAGGTGGGAGGGCCCTATGAGTAATGCCATCGGTAAGTTTTTTTTTATTTAATATCTCTTAGAGACAAATACATTTGTTTCCTCAAAATCTATACCGATGGCATTACTATATGGAAAAATAGCGAAAAGGAGGAGAGTGCCACCCAAAAACCCCGACACTGCAAAAAGCTTAGCCACGTGGGGCAACCTCCCGACGATTTCAGCTAAGGGTTACCTGTGGCGCGTGTGGCGTGTTGCGCTGCCGAGATGTCTCCGACGAGTGTCAGGTTCTCTCGTTGGCAGAGAGGTCTCGGAGATGGAAGCGGGCGAAGGTAGACTCTGCTCACGATGTCTCCGACTACGCAGCTGCGATCGAATGCGACACTGGCGGTGACCGCTCTGACTTCGTGTGCCCGTATCCGCAATCTCTTCGCCCCCTCCAGGGAGATCTTTGTAGTGAAGCGGATGAGCCATTGCCGCCAGGAGGATACCGTCTGGGCGGAGATGTCAGCCCGGCCCGGGGCCAATGGTAGGAAGAGGTGAGTGCTGCCTCTCCTGATGAGCTTTACTCTTCGAGGTCTACCTTTAATGCTTGTACTGGGTCCTGCCGCTGGTACATCCGGGACCGGTTAACCCTGTGAGCGGGAGGAGACTCACCACCTGTGGCGCGGCCAAGGGGAGTCTATCCTTGGCCAAGAACGAGGGGTTGGGCAGGAGTTGTACTTGTGCAGCGGCAAACTTGGTCTATGGACATGGCATGCCACTTGCTCCCTCTGCCATCTCCACTGGAGGGCCATGCGAGACGGGCGATAAAGTCTCGGACATCCCTGCTGGAGGACAATCTGAGACTGCGCAGGCCCTCCCGGCCATCGCTACGTGACGGTCATCTACAGGGAGGGGTACTGCGTCTCTCTCGGTCACTTCCTTGACTCAAGTCGCTCCCGGCTCTGGTAGGCCCAAGTGTCGATAGGTGTCCGCCACCATGGAGAGGTCTGGGAGTCGGTCTCCCTACGAAATGTTCCGGGAACTAGGTGAGCAGCTCTGAGACGGGGGACACCCTCGAGCGCGCGAGCTTGTCCGCAAACGTGCGTGGGATCCAGCTGCCTGGGAGCGTTGCGACCGCCAAGCCGACAACGGACTGTAGCTAACCCTGCGTTTGTGGCGTCCTGAGCTAGCCTTGGACCGAGGGGAGCGGCGTGTGCTAGGCGTGGCCGAAGGCCGGACTTGCCATCTTGCCTCATGGGCTGTCCTCTTCTGTGTGGTCCCCGTCTCGTCCATCCCTGCTGGAGGGCCATGAGAGACAGCCAATAAAGTCGCGGTCATCCCTGCTGGAGGGCCATGAGAGACAGTCAATAAAGTTGCGGTCATCCCTGCTGGAGGGCCATGAGAGACAGTCAATAAAGTCACGGTCATCCCTGCTGGAGGACAACTGAGACTGCGCAGGCCACCCCGGCCACTGCTGCGAGAGGGCCAACTACAGGGCGTGAGAGAAGGAGGGCCTACCTTCTCTGGCATCGCTCGTAGGAGCGGGGCTTGGCGGTGCAGAGTCAGCCGGCGGGTCTCGCAGCGCCCAGTGACTTGCCGACGGCCTAGTAGCTCCACTAGTTTGCTCTGCAGGCCGTCCGTGCCGAAAAAACCCCACAGCTGGGACCACATGCTCTCCTTCCATGGGGCGCACCCGCCGGCACAGGAAGAGGAACAGCCAGAGCAAGGAAGACACAGGTCGTGTGAGTCCGTCGGCCACTGGAAGCCTTTACACTTCCGACAAGTGCGTAACTGCGTACTACAACACAAAGCACACCGTAAAGAGCGACCGCACGGGGCCAATAACGACCGGCCCCGTGAACCTACTCACTACCTTAACCGAAGATTGCTCCAAGTCCGGTCCGTTTCTTCGAACTCGCCTCTTTCCACGGGTTGCACCAACGCCACCGTCTTCTTTAGTAGACGGGTTTCGTAGAAGTAACCCGAGGCCTTACCTCGCCATCTTCATAACCCAGAGTAGAACCTGCCACGTAGGATAGTAACGAACGTAATCCCAAGGAACGGTTGGAGGCTTAAGCCGGTGAACCGCACTCATGGCGGGCTAAGGGTAAGACTGGCGGAAACTCACAGATCACATGACCGGATGGAGGGAGGGGAGACTACCCAGCTACTTGGTTACAACTCCCTAGAGTTGCGGCCCTTGTGTAGGTACACACAAAGGGCTCTTAGGCTGAAATCGGTAAGCTAAAGGGTATATTCCATATAGTAATGCCATCGGTATGGATTTTGAGGAAACAAAGACTAGTGCACAATTTGTTAATTATCTTTTGAAGAGGGCAAGCGGCCACATGCCTTCATCAAAAGATAATTAGTAAACTGTGCATTCATTTGTGGGTCCATTTTAAAAAGGGGGTCTATTGTGATATATTAATAAATTGTGTGGTAACTGTATTTTCTCAGCGCATTTCTTTCTTCGTTTGGGATGTTACATACATGTAACACGCTCTCTTTATGTTTTCTCAAGAAAGCCTCCAACATTTTTTTTTACAGCCCATAACTAATGCAGTAGTGGTCAATTTGGCTACATTCAGGCTAAAATCGCCCCAGTGTGCATAGCCATTGACACTCTACGCAGCATAAAATTCTCAGCATGGCGAATTCACGCGTGTAGAGATGGATGCATGTTGATTGGATACACAATACAATTCAATAATACTTGATGAATTAACCCATTCAGCTTCAATATACCACAGCAAGTCATGGATCAAGTGTTCTAGTTCAAGGGTGGTGCCAGAATAGCTTGGCGCCCATAGGTGCCAAGCTATTCTGGCACCACCCTTGAAATATCATGCTCAATCTATGGCTAGAATTGAAATACAGTCCCTCTCGGCCTCATACATGGATCAAGCGTTATAGTTCAAGGGTGGTGCCAGAATAGCTTGGCGCCCATACTTACTTACTTACGCCTGTCACCCCTACCCGGGTATAGGCCGTCGACGAGAGACCTCCAGCAACTCCTGTCCTGTGCTTCTCCTTCGATTCTACTCCAGGTGGTTCCCAGTCTCTTGATGTCTGCTTGGAGGTCTCGACGCCAGGAGTTTCTCGGCCTACCTCTTTTCCTCTTTCCCTGGGGGTTCCATGACAATGCCTTCCTAGTGATACTGGAAGCTGGCTTTCTCAGACTGTGACCGATCCATCCCCATCTTCTTCGCCCAATTTCATTCTCTGCTGTTATCTGCTCTGTTCTCTCCCAGAGTCTGACGTTGCTGATCTTCTCTGGCCAGTGAATTTTCAAAATTCTTCTAAGGCAACTGTTCATGAAGGTCTGTACTCTGTTGACTGTGGTTTTTGTCAATCTCCATGTCTCTGCTCCATATAGGAGAACTGCTTTTACATTGGAGTTGAAAATCCGGACTTTGGTGTGTTGTGACAGCTCTCTGGAACTCCACACTTTTTTCAACTGGAGAAAGGCTGCTCTGGCTTTACCGATTCGTGCTCTGACATCTGCATCAGTGCCGCCTTTTTTGTCTATGATGCTCCCGAGATAGGTGAAGGACTCCACCTCCTCCAACGGGGTGCCAGCAAGCAAGACTGGTTCTTCCCTGGTTGCTTTCAGCCTCATTGTCTTTGTTTTCTGTTTGTGAATGGTGAGGCCCACTTGGGACGAGATGTCAGCAAGCCTCGTGGTCTTGTCCTGCATTTGTTGATGAGTGTGGGACAGTAATGCCAAGTCGTCTGCAAAATCGAGGTCGTCAAGCTGTGTCCACAGTGTCCACTGTATTCCACTTCGTCTGTGCTCTGTGGTCATCTTCATGACCCAGTCTATGGCCAGTAGGAAGAGGAACGGAGACAGCAGACACCCCTGCCTGACACCAGTTCTGACCTGGAGCTCTCTGGTGAACTGCCCTTCGTGGATCACGCGACATGTCATGCCATCATAGCTGCTCTTGATCAGGCGGACGAGCTTTGTGGGTACACCGTAGTGTCGGAGTTTCCACAGAGTCTCTCGGTCCACGCTGTCAAATGCTTTCTCATAATCCACAAAGTTGACGTACAGCGGGGAGCTCCACTCCAGAGACTGTTCCACGATGATGCGGAGAGTGGCGATCTGGTCTGTACATGATCGGTTCTTCCTGAATCCTGCTTGCTGGTCTCTCAGCTGGGGGTCAACGGAGCTCTTCATTCTCTCTAGGATGATCCTGTTGAAGACCTTTCCTGGTACTGACAGCAAGGTGATTTCTCTGTAGTTGGAACACTTGCTGAGGTCGCCTTTCTTGGGAAGCTTGATTAGGTACCCCTCCTTCCAGTCAGCTGGCATCACCTCCTTTTCCCAGATCTTTCCAAACAGTGGGTACAGCATCTCAACTGTTGTCTCTAGGTCTGCTTTCAGAGACTCCGCTGGGATGCCATCTGGCCCTGCTGCTTTGCCATTCTTCAAAAATGCCACTGCTTTTCTGATCTCTTCCCGGCTGGGTCTGTCACAGCTGATGGGTAGGTCGGTCTCTGCCGGCTGGATGTCGGGGGGGTCGGGTGGGCTAGGTCTGTTCAGTAACTCTTCAAAATACTCGGCCCATCTGTCGAGTTGGTCTGCTCTGTCTGCAATAGGCTTGCCTTGGCGCCCATAGGCGCCAAGCTATTCTGGCACCACCCATGGACTATCATGCTCGATCTATGGCTAGAATTGAAATACAGTCCCTCTCGGCCTCAGACATGGATCAAGCGTTGTAGTTCAAAAGTGGTGCCAGAATACCCTTGAACTATCATGCTTGATCTATGTCTAGAATTGTAATAGACATTCACTGGGCAACTTCAAAATTTAGGGATTTCAGTCCCGGTACAAAATGTGTTACAATGGATCCACAACTGGGTGGATTTGCACTGGACAGATTTTCACTGGGTTTGTCTACACAGTTGTACTGAAACCTTGAGCCCAGCTAACCGACCAGCACACGAGCGACCATCATGACTTCTGACTCCTGTGCACAAACATGTGTATTCTCAAATACTTGCTGTGGCTAAACCTGGCACCACACTCTAAGCATCTTACGGACGTGTTGCCAGTGTGTGTGCCCATGTGGGACTTGAGGTAGCGTGCGGTGGAGAAACTGGCTCTGCATTCTGGGCACTGGTGCTGCTTAACATCCGCGTGTAACTCGACGTGCGCTTTCAGGTTGCCAAGCCGGTTAAACCTGAGGCCGCAAGCTGGGCACTCATATGGCTTCAGGCCTGTGTGGACTATTTTGTGTGCATTCAGTTGGCTGGTGCGTTTGAATCTGGCACCACAATCAGCACACAGGTACGGCTTTTCGTCTGTGTGACTACCCTCATGTTTTTTCACGCGCGTTTTCGCCTCAGAGTGTGTCTTCATGTGCAGCCCTAATCTGCTCGGCGCTTCAAAACTGGACTCACATTCTGTGCACTCGTAGGCCTTCTTGGCTTTGTGAATCACCTTGTGCCTCCGCAGCTTGCACGCTGAAGTGAAAACTGCGTCACATACTTCGCAGGCATATTTCTTCACCTGTGCGTGTGTCGCTAAGTGTGATATCAAACGGCCAGCATGAACAAACCCAGCACCACACTCTGAACACTTGTGTGGCTTGTCACCCGCAGTGGTGTCTGTGCCTTCATCAGCAGCTAACGCACTCTCTGATGCTGCAGTAGTGTTGTCTGGGTTTACACCAGCAGTGTTGTTTGTGTCTTCACCAGTAGCGTTGACTGTGTCTTCACCAGTAGCGTTGACCGTGTCTTCACCAGCAGTGATGTATGTGTCATCATCGTCAGCTACACAATCATTGGGGAGACTATCGACCTCTGCATTCTCTGGCACAGCAGTAGTGTTGTCCATTTCTTCACCAGCAAAACAAGAGTCACCACAGAGTTCATTTTCATCCAAAAGTGAATTATTTGCTGACTTGGCCTCCATGCTTCCTGAAAAGCAATACAAAAAAAGTCAGTACAGCAGAACCTGTCGTTAAAGACCATCGTTTACATGTAAGACCACTTTTCTCTTGCAAAATAGGTGACTGATCACAACGGGCTCCACTGTACTTAGCATTACAGCTGAAGCGCTAAAACATGGAAGCTCTGATTTTTGAAGATTACGGTACAGTTGCGGATGTGGACTGACCATAGTTGTTCAAAGGTGGTTCCAGAAAAGCTTCGCCTAAAGGAGTAGTCCTGTATAGACTGTGCATAATGCAATGCAGGAGACACACTGACAATGATAGTTCAAGGGTGGTGCCAGAATAGCTTGGTGTCTCTGGCACCAAGCTATTCTGGCACCACCCTTGAACTATTAATAGTGCCAATCCATTTTCTGTTGTGCCATAGTGTAACAAGGCTGAAAACAAAGCTCAGAGTAATTTCTGACGTCTTACCTTGTGTCGGAAAAGATTGATGGCGAGTCATGTCCGAAAGCAGGCCAGTCAGCTGTTTGGTGGCGAGCGTCAAACTGGATTGGCATCTTTTCAGCATCTCCGCCAGCCGTTTATTTTCCTAATGATTAAAGCAGACACGAAAAACTAAACAAGAGAGGCTGAAAACCCTTTAACTATGTAAACATGAAGCACGATGTTTTGGATCAGAGATCCTTCTTCACGGTGATATGGAAAAATCCACACTGACAGGTTGACAAAATATCAATGTTCAACTAAGCTAGTCAGTCTGGCAATTGACATGGCCAGCTCTGCTGAAGTACTCGCGCAATGACCAACGAAAGCTTGAAATGCCCATTGTTTGATTGCATTCATGCCGCTTTTTAACTCATTCAGCCCGACGCACGTATTCCCAAATTTTGGAGGCATCATTTAACCCTTATCATTCGGAATACACCAGTGTGTGAAATAAGTTTGACTAAAATAGTTCAAGGGTAGTGCCAGAATAGCTTGGCGCCTCTAGGCGCCAAGCTATTCTGGCACTACCCTTGAACTAAAGCCATTGGTCTATATCCTTATCTGTAAGTACTATAATGTAGCTTGCATATAGCAGTGTACAATTTGAAGCTTTTAGCCTCAGTATGATATGGGTTAATGACTAAGCACCTGTCGCAAGCGATGGATCGACCATGATAATTCAAGGGCAGTGCCAGATTAGCTTGGCGCCAACAGGCGCCAAGCTAATCTGGTGCTACCCTTGAATTATCATGGTTGACCCATCTCCTGCTGTAGTGCGTCAGGGCTGATTGGGTTATGCTGCTTCTGCAAGGAACCACCTCAACTGTTAACCTATTGTCTCCGAGTAGCAGGTTTAGTCGCGACGATTCCCGCAAGAGGGACAGATCCCCAGGCGCCCCACCACCCCCCCCCCCCCCCCCCCCACTACTGCGGGGGGGCTCAAGACAATCTACACCTTTTGCAGAAATCAGCGTGACTAAAACCGCTATCAACAACTAAAGGGTTCACGGTTTTGGTGGTTGCACACATGGAAGTGTTCGCCACTGGTGGATGCAGATTGTTGGGTTCCCCCCCCCCCCCCCCCCCCCCCCCTGAAATCTTGGTTATTTCCACACCAAAGAACCCCAAGAAACATGGACACAAGCTGGTTTCAGCAAGAGGCGTAGATCGTCAAAAACTGAGTAGGCTCATTAGGATCTATATCTCTTACAGCTGGCCCGTGCTCGAGGTTACACACATGGACACGAAAATGTGTCCGACTCAAGGACATGGAAACATACTTTGTTCAGCTCAGCACACACATACCACTCTATTCTCCTTGGATTTGGCCAGCTCCCGCCCCGAGGCATACTCACCTCTGACCTTTCCTGGTTCTGTTGGTTGAGTTTCTGAACTGACTTCTTCAAAGCATTCACTTCCGTACTGTCTGCAACACAAACAGCAACTGTGTGTCACAAAACCTTCACCTCTTTTAAACTCATCAAGCCCCGACACGATATGCCAGGATGTGCATCGACCATGGTAGGCTTTCTCCCAAATTTAACAGTCATTCTCAGAGCTTAGTGGGTGAGTGAAGGCAGTAATGTGAATCTGTTTCATGGCATTGTAATGATTATCCACCAAAGGTTTTAAAAGGTAATGGTAAATCAAACCAGTGGTTAGCAACACACAAAATTCTGCACAAACTTAGCGAGTAATCAACCATGGTAGTCCAAGGGTGGTGTCAGAACAGCTTGGCGCCTGCAGGCGCCAAGCTGTTCTGACACCACCCTTTAACTATCATGGTCAGCCTATCTCTAAAGCAATGACGTAAACCTCAGAGGCTTTCTCCCAAATTTAACAGTCGTTCTCAGAACTTAGTGGGTTAGTGAAGGCAGTAATATGAATCTGTTTCGTGGCAATGTAATGATTACCCACCGAAGGTTTTAACAGGTAATGGTAAATCAGGCCAGTGGTTAGCAACACACAAAGATCTGCAGGAACTTAGCGAGTGTTACCTCCTTTATCCAGAGAACATCCCAAGAAAGAAAGAAACAAGCATGTTGGGACGATCTCTGCATTTCACGCACCTTTCAGTCGCATGTTTGGTCTGGGTTATCTACAGGGGTCGTACGGAAATACGAAAAACAACACCAGCAACAAACAACATCCTCGTTTTTCCACTTCTGAAGTTGACATCAGAAGTGGAAAAAATGATTGACACCACCCTTGAACTATCATGGTCAGGTCAATCTCTAAAGCAATGATGTAGACCTCGGAGGCTTTCTCCAAAATTTGACAGTCATCATCAGGGCTTAGTGGGTTAACCCTCCAGTGGGTGAAATAACTTTGACTAAAATAGTTCAAGGGTGGTGCCAGAATAGCTTGGCACCTCCAGGCGCCAAGCTATTCTGACACCACCCTTGAACTAAAGCCATTGGTCTGTATCCTTATCTGCAAGTACTATAATGTAGCTTGCATATATGGCAGTGTACAGACTGGAAGCTTTTAGCCTCAGTATGATAGGGATTAATGAAGGCATTTTTTCCTTCTTCCAGGCACTGAGGTCTGGGGTCATAAGGAAATACAAAATAACAATACCAGCAACAAACAGCATTCTCATGAACAAAATGACAATGTATTGCACCGACTTCCATGAATCAAAATATATATGTCCATTCAAATAAACAGTGTGTGTGTGTTTCAGTACTTTCAGGTTAGGATACATGGTGCGAGCAGGTGTTTATTTAAAGAGTGAGTGCGTTCTAATTTTTCTCCTTTTTAATATTATTTTTATGTGCTGTAAAGCGCTCCGAGCTTGCTGTCCGTGTGGAAGGGCGCTATATTATTATTATTATTATTATGTATACTTGATCTGTACTTGTTATGCCCCACTTACATTTTGCCAGCACAGAGGTCATTTTCTCTGACCACGTTGCCGTTTCATTCTTCAGCTGTGCTGCAAGCTGGTCTCGCTCTTTACGGACACGCTCCAGCTCCTGGACGAGTGCCTCGCGCTCCACCCTGTACAGCAATACATGCTGTCCGTTTAGTGGCGTCAACTAATGGTATGAAGAAAATAACAACAACATAACTGATAAACATCTCTCCCTCCCCCCTCCCCTTAACCCATTACATCCTGAGGCTGATTTTTTTTTTGAAATTGTGCGTATTGTCCTATGAAGGGTACATTACAAGATAGATCAACCATTTTAGTTCCAGGGTGTTGCCAGAATAGCTTGGCGCCTGAGGCGTCGAGCTATTCTGGCACCACCCTTGAACTATTATTGTCAACTTTTTTTTCAAGCAATTGCGCATCAGGATGAAAAGAGTTCATAAACTTCCCATCATGTACAAGCCCCAACCTCCTCCAGCCCCCCCCCCCCCCCCTCAAAAAAAAAAAAAAAGAAAAAAAAAGTAGTTTAACAGGAAAAAAGGTGTGCACCAAGTATGGACAAACCGAGGCCCTTTGACACACAAACAGTAATAGTTTAATACACACTATCATTACAATTTACATGGTATTTTATAGCATATTTCTCATATAACTCAATGCGAAAGTGATCATAATCATAATAACAGCAATAGCCTTATGAACACTGTTGTGCACATGTAATGTATGCTTGTGTGTCAAAATAACATGCTTGGGTGAAAATAGTCTGTTCATGAGCAACCTATGCCCCAGCACTCAACAGGCACAAAGAGACGTTCTGAAATCAGAAAAAGGTCCAAATTGCATGTGTCTCAAGTAAAACAGCGTATGAAAAGCCCAACAAAGATGCAAAATCGCATGTCTGTCCTGGTTTTTCATCCGCTGTTTTAGTCGAAACACGTGCAATTTTGACCTATTTCTGATTTCAGAAAATCGTCTAATTAATTAGTATGCATAATAATGATTTACCTGTAGAGTTAACCCATTTAATCCCACTGCCACACATCCTACATGTTGGAGGTAACAACTAACCACTATGTATCAGTTGCAGAAAATGGATTGACTATGATAATTCAAGGGTAGTGCCAAGTTCGCTCAAGGCACCTGATGCACCTTCATCTGAACTGTCATGGCCGATCCATCTCCTACCGACGAGTGTTGGGGCTAAATGGGTTAACCTTGGGTAACTTTGTTGCCGATTTATGTTAGCAAGAGGCCTGTTGTGCAGCTGACGGAGAAGTTTATATATGTTATACTTATAGACTCTGACAAAAAGATGAGAAGTTTATATATATGTTATAGACTCTGACAAAAAGATGACAAAGTGTGTTTTTAGACACCCTCAGTTTTTGGTAACCTCCAAAAACGCAAAAAAAAAAAAAAGCAAACTTTAATTTATTTATATTTCAACTATTTCAGCACAGTTATGACCTTCCAAAGACTGACAATGCAGAAACCACTATTTCAAGAAAAAGGTGAGCTTTGAATGCTCTTGAGTTGCACAGTGAACTGAAAGATTAAGATTGCTAACCTTATTTCATGTTTTAGATTTCCGTCGTTTACAACCTGGCTTTGATTATGAGGTGCAGTCACATGGGTAACTTCTGCGAGAAAGCGTAAAATCCTAAGGCTAATGTTACAACAAAAAAAAGGGTACTAGAAAGGGTACTGGAAAGGGTACAGAGACGAGCAACAAAGCTGGTCCAAGAATGTAGAAATATGACTTACTTAGACAGACTCAAATACTTTGGACTACACTTCTTACATAGACGTAGAATACGTGGAGACTTAATCCAAGTTTTTAAAATTTATAATTGCTTCGACGACCTAAATTGGAACAACTTTTGTGCAGCACCATTTTGTGACAGAACCCGAAACTCTGAAGGGAAAATCTTTGTACAGCACTGTAACACTAACCTGCGGAAGTTTTGTTTTTCTAACAGTGTTGCCATTGTTTGGAACGAGTTACCAGTTTCATTTTTTTTTTTAAAGCACCTAATATAAATGACCATTTACCAAAATTTAAAGAGATTTTCTATCCTATGATGAATGATTATAGGAAAATGTGCATGCATAGCATGCATAAAGTAATTAAAGAAAGAAAGGACATTTGCAAAGGCCTCAGGGCCTATTTTGTCCTCACAATACTACTACTACTAGCTACTAAAAACATGAAGAATGTTATAGAAACTAGCTCTTTCACGCAGTTGGATGTTTTTAACCCTTTTCATCCTGATACACTTGCACTACAACTTAATTTTACTGATAGTTCAAGGGTGATGCCAGAATAGCATGGCGCCTTAGGCGCCAAGCTATTGTGGCACCATCCCTGAACTAAAATGGTTGATCCTGCTCTCTCAGGAATAAGAATTGACGTGCGTAGACCACAATGTGCGAAAAGCGATATCGCTTCCTATTAAGATTGAACGCTCGGGCCAGTACGACAGAAACATTATACTCATGAAAACGCGTATGTACCTTAATTCTGACTTGAAAAAATCGGCGGCTGTGTCCTCCATTTTTACAGCAATGTAAAGAATTTGTAAGTAAAAGCCTTGCTTGCGGTTTGCAGTGTTTTCTACAAACAAGACCTAGCGCGGTCGAAAAGTTGACCGGAAGAAAGAAAAAGGGGCTGTACTCTCGCCGTTTCCCTTCGCGCACTGGCGGATTCACACGTGTGTGTGTGTGTTTGTGTGTAGGGGGGGGGGGGGGGGGGGGGGGTGCGCCGAACTGTAGTCAAGTTTTTGTAAAAAGTGAATATCCGCAGAAATCATATGACGTCTCAAATCCGTTGTGCCAGCAAACCATGCTCCAGCATATTTAGACATTATATAATCATCAACTTTTAATGTTGTTAGCCCTGACCAGTATAGATTTTTGGGTTATAAATTTTCATTTGAGATTGAATGACGACAAAGTGGTGATAGTGTGATGGTGACAGGTGGGAGTGTTCAGCCATGCCACACTTATCCTTTGAGGTTTTCTTCACAGTTCTGAAGACAGGTCGACCACGACAATTCAAGGGTGGTGTCAGAATAGCTTGGCACCTTACAGGCGCCAAGCTATTCTGACACCACCCTTGAACTGCTGTGATCGATCCACATCTCTCATAGCATGAGAGGGTTAACTGCAGCCATCCAGATCCAGATGTAGCCATTCTTGTCAGTACAAGAAAACCCAGTGTCAACAGACTGCTGCAGGTTCTTCTTCTGCCCCGGTACAGCAGACAGCATGAATTCCCTTTGGCAGGACCTTCTGCCTCCCCCTGACCCCAGGCTTGCTTTGTCAGTGAGAGGCGAGGGGGGTGGGGTGAGTCACATTGATTACACCAGCCTGCCGTTTCTTCTCCAGCTGCAGCCTCCCTATTGAGATTATTTCCGAAAGGTCCCAAAGTGTATGTTTCGACGAAGACAGTGGATTAAAGCCCACACAAACATGCGATATTGCATGTTTGTCCAGTCTTTTAATCAAATTTATGTCAAACCATGTGCACTTATGACCTACTTCTTATTTCCGAACGTCCGATGACAGTGATGGTAAAAAATGCTGACAAGTGCAGCAGGCAGTGAAGGCAAAGTCCCACCTTACCCCACGGTCGCATTTCCCAAATTTCAGAGGCATCACCTAATGATTTTGTATCAGTTGCAGGAGATGGATCAATCCTTATAATTCAAGGGCAAAGCCAAATTAGCTTGGTGCCAAGCTAGCTGGCACTACCCTTGAATTACATGTATCTGGGTTGATCTTTCTCCGGCTCTTGCGTGTCAGCGCTAAATGGGTTAGACCTTTCTTTCTTCGCCTATTTCTGCTCTACGACAGCAAAAGACAGCGAGTGCATTTTTATGAAAAGCAAGAGTTTACTGTAATACAATGAAAATCTTGCTTTTTTCACACGCACAAAATTGATATACATGTACTGGCTTGTGCCTTCACGGTGCAGATTGCGTGGGAATGGGAGGTTGTGACTAACATAGCATAGAAATGGAGTGTTCGTATACTGTCATTTCTAGACAGACTGAGCGACTCCCATTCTCAAACTGTTAGATTCATAGTCACTGAGAGCAAAGCTCTCGGTGACTATGAATCTAGCAGTTTAAAAATGGGAGTATTGAAATAATAGTATAGGAACATTCCACTTCTACGTTGTATAGAACCTTTCACAACATGAAACCAGTCACCAAAATCAAACAATGCAGACGGCAGTTTTGTTTCAGCCCGTTTGTCGGCTGCGCCGGTCTGAGCCGCTGTAATCGCCGATTCTGTCGAGTTTCGCTGCTTTGTAGAGCAAACAATGTAAACGTTGGCAATCTACAGCATTGACAATGAATCGTAAAGGCTTGTGTGTTTCACGTTCAGATGTTTTTATTGCTTTCATGAGGAGCGTGGTGACATCGATTCCAGTGTAGATTAAGCTGTGGTTGTTTTGCCGCCTAGAGGGGTACTATGGGTTGTTTTGCCGCCTAGAGGGGTACTATGGGTTGTTTTGCCGCCTAGAGGGGTACTGTGGGTTGTTTTGCCACCTAGAGGGGTACTGTGGGTTGTTTTGCCGCCTAGAGGGGTACTGTGGGTTGTTTTGCCGCCTAGAGGGGTACTGTGGGTTGTTTTGCCGCCTAGAGGGGTACTGTGGGTTGTTTTGCCGCCTAGAGGGGTACTGTGGGTTGTTTTTCCGCCTAGAGGGGTACTGTGGGTTGTTTTGCCGCCTAGAGAGGTACTGTGGGTTGTTTTGCCGCCTAGAGGGGTACTATGGGTTGTTTTTCCGCCTAGAGGGGTACTATGGGTCCCAGAAAAGGTGTGGGGTTAGTTGCTATGTAAAAGTGGTACTGAAAGGTTTTATACTGGGATGGTGGCTGGTCTGTTCAGGGAATATGGAAAGGGTCAATCACAGACCATGTTCTTCCCTCCGACACACTACCCACACACACACATGCACACACACACATGCACACACACACACAGAGTAGTCAAACTGACCAGGTACCATGCCATTTTATTACTGATGTAGAACGCGCCCACATTAGATCAGCAGCTGTATTACAGCACAGCAAAGTCATGAAAGTTCAGTTTGACCCTTTGGCCGTCAGTAGCACTTTTAGTCACCATGATTCCTGCAAAGAAAAAGCGCTTCAGACGGCCAAAACAAATGACTGAGAAAAGTACACAAAAACAGCACTTGTTCCGCTTAGTTAGCCACAGAGTATAGAATCCTTACCATTTTGAAAGACAAAGCCTCGTGGAGTGCGCTGGCAAGGAGTGAACACATCCACGCAATACCCACAGTATTTCAAACCCGTTAGTTATCGGTAGGGCTTTCAGCAGCGATGATTCCTGCAGGAATTATGATGACTAAAAACCCTATCGACAGCCAATGGGCTCGGCAAACAAAATCAAGCCTGCTGGTGTATGTGTGCAGGGGCAGAGCTTAATCCTGCACAAGCTACTAAGCAAGGCGCTCCGCGATAGCGGAGCACCTTGCTTAGTGGCTTGTGCTGGATCTGAGCTTGCTTACGCGACTATGTCTGGAGTGTTGGGGCCAACGACGGAACACATGTTACAACATCTGCAACATTCTGGACCTGAATGCTCTGACCCTCACCTGCGTCAGCTAGCACAACACAGCTTTTGCCTGGGTGTGCCTTGAGCGCGTGTCTGTATATGTGTGTTCGACGGGAGTAACTACGGCCACAGACTCCACATCTGTGACTGCCAACAGCCCTCTTCATGTGCGAGTGCATGTGAAATTTCAAGGCGGACGGTCGTGTGAAACTAGCATCGCACTCTGAACACTTAAACTCTTCATCGCCGACGTGGGAGACGAGCATGTGGGTTTTCCAGGTCTCACGATGTTTGAAATTTGCACCACACACAACACACTTGAAAGGCTTTTCATCCGAGTGTGTTATCATGTGTCGTTGCAGCTTGTAATTACTGACGAACCTAGAACCACATTTAGTACATTTGTGCCGCCCCTCGTTCACCTTGTTACGGTTTCTCTTCTTCACAACTATACTACCAGTACGGATATGAATATTCCTGTGTCTGGTTAAAGTTCGATTGTCACTAAACGTTTCACCACACGTGTCACACAAATATGTTGTCCTACTTTCTACTGTCCTTTTTGTTGTATTCTGCTTGTTTGTAGTTTTTGTGTGTGTACTTTTTGCTGTACTTTGCTTGTTTGTAGTTTTAGCACGTGTACGCTTAGTGTGCGCAAGCTCATGTTTCTTAAAGGTGTCATGTGAAGAGAAGAGACGACCACACTGTGTGCATCTGTAGGGATAGCTTTTGCAGTTCTTCAACATGTGTGTTTTCAGGCTGTGGCCTTGGGTGAAGCCTGCACCGCACGTCTGACACTTGTAGACTTTACCGGCATGACCTCGCCTGTGTTTGGCCATCTGGCCGGGAGACCGAAAGCAAGCCCCACAAATGGAGCAGGGAAACGCCTTACTCTTGTGGACATACCTGTGTTCATTCAAACAATCCACCCTGGCAAACGTTGCACTACAGTCTTCACACTTGTATGGCCTCTCGCCAGAGTGGACAAGCATGTGAGCATTGTAGCTGCCCCGCTGGGAAAACCTGGTGCCGCAGATGGAACAAAGAAAGGGCTTCTCACCCGTGTGGGTCCGTTGGTGCACCCTCAAAGCAGTCACCGAGTAAAACACGGCATGACACTGCGTACAGTTATAGGCGATCTCGTGCGTGTGGATGTTAGTGTGTATTTTCAAACCATAGATTGTCATGAACCTGGAGCCACAGACATCACACTGGTACAGCTTTTCACCCGTGTGTTTTGTCATGTGAAGTTTTAGAGCCATCTCCTGACGGAAAGTATCACCACACTCGCCACACACATAAGGCCGAGGCTGAAGACATGCACGCTGGTGTATCCTCAGGTGGCCCGCACGCGAGAAACATGAACTGCAGTTGGAACATTTGTGTGGCTTGGGGCCTGTGTGCGTTAACCTGTGTGCCTCAAACTCTTTTTCCTCGTCAAAACCTGCACCACAATCTTTACACTTAAATGGCTGGATGTTTTTTTTCAGCATGTGTTTCCACAAGCTCTTGAACCGATCAAACCCGGCCCCACAGTCAGTACACACAAACGCCTTCCTTTCTCCCTCATTCTGTGCATGATCGGGTTTCCTACGAGACCTACTGCCTTGACGTCTGGGTGTGTCCACAGTGTTGCTTTCTGCTAGTGATGTACCACTGTCCAGAAGATTGGGGCGCTTCAAACTATGTGGTTTGCCCAAACCATTTGTATGTGTGTTGTGACTTGGGCCGTGTGCATGTGACACAGCACTGTGTGAATATTGCGTTGTATCAGGGTCAGTGTCACGTGAGGCGTCACGGTCCACGTCATCAGTCTCGCACTCCGCATCAGCCCGAGGCGCTTGTTGTAAGGAGTTCACCTGACTGCTTCCAACTTCCAACTTCACATCGCACTTAACCCTCTTACGCATGCGGCCACTAGGACTGTTGTCAGCACCAGTGGTGACAGTACCATTGTTGTCAGCACCAGTGGTGACAGTACCATTGTTGACAGCACCAATGGTGACAGTACAATTGTTGATAGCACCAGTGGTGACAGTACCATTGTTGATAGCACCAGTGGTGACAGTACCATTGTTGTCAGCACCAGTTGTGACAGTACTATTGTTGTCAGCACCAGTGGTGACAGTACCATTGTTGACAGTACCAGTGGCTGTATGCACAAAGATCTTAAGCTTCAGATCGTCGCTTTCCACAGCTGCATTATCTTTCTCATCATCATAAGATGTTGGAGAGGCATGGTGGTGCTTGCATGTCTCTGCTTTTGCTTGGGAGCCTGGTGAAGACTTTTTGGACAACACTGCTGCTGTGCCTGGTGAAGACCTTTTGGACAACACTGCTGCTGTGCCTGTTGAAGACTTTGACAACACTGCTGCTGTGCCTGGTGAAGACTTTGACAACACTGCTGCTGTGCCTGGTAAAGACTTTGACAACAGTGCTGCTGTGCCTGGTGAAGACTTCGACAACACTGCTGCTGTGCCTGGTGAAGACTTTGACAACACTGCTGCTGTGCCTGGTGAAAACTTTGACAATGCTGCTGTGACAGTGCCAGTGTTGTCCAAGTCTTCACCAGCCGTGCTGTTGAAGTCTCCATCAGTAGCTGGAGAGTGGCTGTGGTGTCCACCTGCCTCTGTGGTCTTCGAGGTGTCTATTTTCACAGCAGAAATGTTGTCCATACCTGCAGCTGTGTCGGTCACGGTCAGAACACCCTCATGATCCACAGGCTCCGTGATAAGACATGCAACCACTGCCTCCAAGGACGACCCACTTGCCTGCAAATCAGAAATCAGTAAGCAAATACAAATGAAAGGAACTCAAATACATTTAACTCATGTTGGCAAAATCATAATTTTTTGTAATATCCTTTGAGGTCTAAGTCATAGTTCTTGGAGACAAACTGACCATGGATAGTTCAAGGGTGTTGTCCGAATAGCTTGGAGCCTGTAGGCGCCAAGCTATTCAGACGCCAGCCTTGAACTATCCCTGATCAATCCACATCCTGTTGTAGCATGTCAGCGCTTTATAGGTTAATGTCCATTTATAGGTTAATATCCATTTATAGGTTAATATCCATTTATAGGTTAATGTCTATTTATAGGTTAATATCCATTTATAGGTTAATATCCATTTATAGGTTAATGTCCATTTATAGGTTAATATCCATTTATAGGTTAATATCCATGTATAGGTTAATGTCCATTTATAGGTTAATATCCATTTATAGGTTAATATCCATATTAAATTGTATCCATTTATAGCTTAATATCCATTTATAGGTTAATGTCCATTTATAGGTTAATATCCATTTATAGGTTAATATCCATATTAAATTGTATCCATTTATAGCTTAATATCCATTTATAGGTTAATGTCCATTTATAGGTTAATATCCATATTAAATTGTATCCATTTATAGCTTAATATCCATTTATAGGTTAATATCTATATTAAATTGTATCTATTTATAGCTTAATATCCATTTATAGGTTAATATCCATTTACAGGTTAATATCCATTTATAGGTTAATATCCATTTATAGGTTAATGTCCATTTATAGGTTAATATCCATATTCAATTTTATCAATTTATAGGTTAATATCTATCTATAGGTTAATATCCATATTGCCCGTGTCATTACGCTGACCCAGTAAAGTCTTAGGGTGACGACTCATAACTTAGTGAATTTCGCCTTCAGTCCTCAAAAAGTCATAAAATGATTCAAAAAGAGTTTTTACACAAGTCAGAGGATGGCCAACAACTTGCAGTGGATTAGAGGATGGCCAACAACTTGCAGTGGATTAGAGGATGGCCAACAACTTGCAGTGGATCAGAGGATGGCCAACAACTTGCAGTGGATTAGAGGATGGCCAACAACTTGCAGTGGATCAGAGGATGGCCAACAACTTGCAGTGGATCAGAGGATGGCCAACAACTTGCAGTTGATCAGAGGATGGCCAACAACTTGGAGTGGATCAGAGTATGGCCAACAACTTGGAGTGGATTAGAGGATGGCCAACGACTTGCAGTGGATCAGAGGATGGCCAACAACTTGCAGTGGATCAGAGTTGTTGGCCATCCTCTGATCCACTGCAAGTTGTTGGCCATCCTCTGATCCACTGCAAGTTGATCAGAGGATGGCCAACAACTTGCAGTGGATCAGAGGATGGCCAACAACTTGCAGTGGATTAGAGGATGGCCAACAACTTGCAGTGGATCAGAGTTGTTGGCCATCCTCTGATCCACTGCAAGTTGTTGGCCATCCTCTGATCCACTGCAAGTTGATCAGAGGATGGCCAACAACTTGCAGTGGATCAGAGGATGGCCAACAACTTGCAGTGGATTAGAGGATGGCCAACAACTTGCAGTGGATTAGAGAATGGCCAACAACTTGCAGTGGATCAGAGGATGGCCAACAACTTGCAGTGGATTAGAGGATGGCCAACAACTTGCAGTGGATTAGAGGATGGCCAACAACTTGCAGTGGATTAACCCTCTGCGTTTCGTAGGAATCATCGCGACTAAAACCGCTACCAACCTGCAAAGGGTTAAAAGTCTGGACACGCAAGCGATACAGCATGTTTGTCTGGGCCATTAACCTTTATCATTCGCAATACACCAGTGTGTGAAATAAGTGTGACTAGTTCAAGGGTAGTGCCAGAATAGCTTGGCGCCTCTAGTCTGGACACGCAAGTGATACAGCATGTTTGTCTGGGCCATTAACCTTTATCATTCGCAATACACCAGTGTGTGAAATAAGTGTGACTAGTTCAAGGGTAGTGCCAGAATAGCTTGGCGCCTCTAGTCTGGACACGCAAGCGATACAGCATGTTTGTCTGGGCCATTAACCTTTATCATTCGCAATACACCAGTGTGTTAAATAAGTGTGACTAGTTCAAGGGTAGTGCCAGAATAGCTTGGCGCCTCTAGTCTGGACACGCAAGCGATACAGCATGTTTGTCTGGGCCATTAACCTTTATCATTCGCAATACACCAGTGTGTGAAATAAGTGTGACTAGTTCAAGGGTAGTGCCAGAATAGCTTGGCGCCTCTAGTCTGGACACGCAAGCGATACAGCATGTTTGTCTGGGCCATTAACCTTTATCATTCGCAATACACCAGTGTGTGAAATAAGTGTGACTAGTTCAAGGGTAGTGCCAGAATAGCTTGGCGCCTCTAGTCTGGACACGCAAGCGATACAGCATGTTTGTCTGGGCCATTAACCTTTATCATTCGCAATACACCAGTGTGTGAAATAAGTGTGACTAGTTCAAGGGTAGTGCCAGAATAGCTTGGCGCCTCTAGTCTGGACACGCAAGCGATACAGCATGTTTGTCTGGGCCATTAACCTTTATCATTCGGAATATACCAGTGTGTGAAATAAGTGTGACTAGTTCAAGGGTAGTGCCAGAATAGTTTGGCGCCTCTAGTCTGGACAAGCAAGTGATACAGCATGTTTGTCTGGGCCATTAACCCTTATCATTCGCAATACACCAGTGTGTGAAATAAGTGTGACTAGTTCAAGGGTAGTGCCAGAATAGCTTGGCGCCTCTAGTCTGGACAAGCAAGTGATACAGCATGTTTGTCTGGGCCATTAACCTTTATCATTCGCAATACACCAGTGTGTGAAATAAGTGTGACTAGTTCAAGGGTAGTGCCGGAATAGCTTGGCGCCTCTAGTCTGGACAAGCAAGCGATACAGCATGTTTGTCTGGGCCATTATCTCTTATCATTCGCAATACACCAGTGTGTGAAATAAGTGTGACTAGTTCAAGGGTAGTGCCAGAATAGCTTGGCGCCTCTAGGCGCCAAGCTATTCTGGCGCTACCCTTGAAATAAAACCATTGGTGTATATCCTTATCTGTAAGTACTATAATGTAGCTTGCATACGGCAGTGTACAAATTTGAAGCTTTTAGCCTCAGTCTGATATGGGTTACTCCACAGTGTTCGTCAAAACGTGCAATTCTGACCTACTACTGATTTCCGGACGTTTATTCCCCGATACGATAACGATCTTGACTGCCACATGTCCCAGACAAAGGAATGTGGTTCGATGTTGTTGTCATTCATACAGGCAAGCGCACCCATGCATAAATCAACATACACACACCACAGGTAACATAAGTTTTGATTGATTGTACATTGCTTAACGTCCCGACAGCAACAAGGCTTTCTCAGGACGTGCCTGCACTGCTTGTGAAAAAAAAAAACCAACAGAACATTGAATGTATGTCGCCAGCCGGTCAAATACATTAAATAAACCTAACACATGGGGCCTAAATAAAGCTAAGACCATTTAGCAACACACATCCAATATCAAGAGCTACAGGCAGTGCAGACAATAGGGAGAGTTTTAAAAAGGCAAATACAGGTGAATGGACAAAGGGTAGACAGAAACACATGCCCCAGAATAGAGAGAAAAACCCACCCTGTGGGGCTGACCAGGGTGACCCTGGGAACTAAAAAATACCTAACCCCACCCAAGTCCCCCAGGGCAGACCCGGGTGGGTTAGGTAACATAAGTGAAATCAGTGGAAACACAGCACAACACTCACCTTTTTCCTTTTTGGGCCCACACGTTCAAGGCCCTCAACCTTATTTCTCAAAGTGCTCACTTCAGACTGGTCTGCAACACCAGTACAACCATAAACAACACAACGTACAGCTGGCACTCAACGAGAAAATTTAATGAATTTTTGTAACTCTTCACCTCCTTAAACCCACGGTCACATTTCCCAAATTTTTGAGGTGTCACAATGATTATGTTCCAATGGCAGGAGACAGGTAGACCAAAATAATCGAAGGGTAGTGCCAGATTAGCTTGGCACCTGGCGGCGCCAAGCTAATCTGGCACTACCCTTCAATTATCATGGCTGATCCATTTCCTGCTGTGCTGTGCTGGGGCTAAATGGGTTAACTTCAACTTGAGCTGGCTGGTTTTATTGCACCACGATACTCATTACTATTATCAAATATCTTAGAAACAACACTCCAGTAGACATATTTTAATATTAACGTCAGAAAATCAAAGAACGTCAAATAATGTGTTGTTTTTTTGTTGTTGTAAACTGCAATGGAGTCCAGTTAATGAGAGCACGCTTTACATTCATTCTGGTTAACCCTTTGGCTGTCAGTAGCAGTTCTAGTCGCCATGATTCCTGCAGGATGTCAGGGTGGTGTTATTCCTGCAGGATGTCAGGGTGGTGTTATTCCTGCAGGATATCAGGGTGGTGTTATTCCTGCAGGATGTCAAGGTGTTGTTATTCCTGCAGGATGTCAGGGTGTTGTTATTCCTGAAGGACATCAGGGTGTTGTTATTCCTGCAGGACGTCAGGGTGTTGTTATTCCTGCAGGACATCAGGGTGTTGTTATTCCTGCAGGATGTCAGGGTGTTGTTATTCCTGCAGGATGTCAGGGTGTTGTTATTCCTGCAGGATGTCAGGGGGTTGTTATTCCTGCAGGATGTCAGGGTGTTGTTATTCCTGCAGGATGTCAGGGTGTTATTCCTGCAGGATGTCAGGGTGTTGTTATTCCTGCAGGATGTCAGGGTGGTGTTATTCCTGCAGGATATCAGGGTGGTGTTATTCCTGCAGGATGTCAAGGTGTTGTTATTCCTGCAGGATGTCAGGGTGTTGTTATTCCTGCAGGATGTCAGGGTGTTGTTATTCCTGCAGGATGTCAGGGTGGCGTTATTCCTGCAGGATGTCAGGGTGGTGTTATTCCTGCAGGATGTCAGGGTGGTGTTATTCCTGCAGGATGTCAGGGTGTTGTTATTCCTGCAGGATGTCAGGGTGTTGTTATTCCTGCAGGATGTCAGGGTGGTGTTATTCCTGCAGGATGTCAGGGTGGCGTTATTCCTGCAGGATGTCAGGGTGTTGTTATTTCTGCAGGATGTCAGGGTGGTGTTATTCTTGCAGGATGTCAAGGTGTTATTCCTGCAGGATGTCAGGGTGTTGTTATTCCTGCAGGATGTCAGGGTGGTGTTATTCCTGCAGGATGTCAGGGTGACGTTATTCCTGCAGGATGTCAGGGTGTTGTTATTTCTGCAGGATGTCAGGGTGGTGTTATTCCTGCAGGATGTCAGGGTGTTGTTATTCCTGCAGGATGTCAGGGTGTTGTTATTCCTGCAGGATGTCAGGGTGGTGTTATTCCTGCAGGATGTCAGGGTGTTGTTATTCCTGCAGGATGTCAGGGTGGCGTTATTCCTGCAGGATGTCAGGGTGGTGTTATTCCTGCAGGATGTCAGGGTGTTGTTATTTCTGCAGGATATCAAGGTGGTGTTATTCCTGCAGGATGTCAGGGTGGTGTTATTCCTGCAGGATGTCAGGGTGTTGTTATTCCTGCAGGATGTCAAGGTGTTGTTATTCCTGCAGGATGTCAGGGTGTTGTTATTCCTGCAGGATGTCAGGGTGTTGTTATTTCTGCAGGATGTCAGGGTGGTGTTATTCCTGCAGGATGTCAGGGTGTTGTTATTCCTGCAGGATGTCAGGGTGTTGTTATTCCTGCAGGATGTCAGGGTGGTGTTATTCCTGCAGGATGTCAGGGTGTTGTTATTCCTGCAGGATGTCAGGGTGGTGTTATTCCTGCAGGATGTCAGGGTGTTGTTATTTCTGCCGGAATCATCGCCACTAAAACCGCTACTGACAGCCAAACGGGTTAAAACAAGACTTGTTTTCAATTCCCGGCAGACAGCCCTCTTGTTGATGGATACCAGGACATGCGTAGCACTAAATCCCTGCTTTAGAGTTAGATGCGGATTATTGGGTTAACACAAGACTTGTTTTCAATTCCCGGCAGACAGCCCTCTTGTTGATGGATACCAGGACATGCGTAGCACTAACTCCCTGCTTTAGAGTTAGACGTGGATGATTTTGTTTACCCACCAGAACCATTTCAGTACACCAGGCTGAGATCAACTCCTAGGAAAACAAAGAGTCCAGGACTCGCAACTCACAATCAGTATATTTACATGTGGGGGAACTTCACAAAACGTCTACATTCGTCTTATAGTGTAAGCAATGAGTTTAATAAAAAGTGTTTTTGCTTTTTCTCAACAAATTTGCACTGATCTCGAAAATAACCAAAATGCAGGGAAACAAATTCGGATTTCCGAAAAAATTCGGAAAAGTCCCATGTCTCTGATTTAGTAAAATTTGCTTACCGTCCTATGAAGGCTACATTACAGATTAGGACATAGGTCAACCATTTTTAGTTCAAGGGTGGTGCCAGGATAGTTTAGCGCCTGAGGCGCTAAGCTATTCTGGCACCACACTTGAACTATAATGGTCAAATTAATTTCAAGCATGAGTGTATCAGAATGAAAAGGGTTAACACGCACGACCATCCCAACAGCTGACAGACAACTTCCTCACATAAGATGCAGATCTGCGGGTAACACCGCAAGCGGTTGATTGATTGATTGTACATTGCTTAACGTCCCGACAGCAACAAGGCTTTCTCAGGACGTGCCTGCACTGCTTGTGAAAAAAATAAACAAAACATTGAATGTATGTCGCCAGCCGGTCAAATACATTAAATAAACCTAACACATGGGGCCTAAATAAAGCTAAGACCATTTAGCAACACACATCCAATATCAAGAGCTACAGGCAGTGCAGACAGTAGGGAGAGTTTTAAAAAGGCAAATACAGGTGAATGGACAAAGGGTAGACAGAAACAAATGCCCCAGAATAGAGAGAAAAACCCACCCTGTGGGGCTGACCAGGGTGACCCTGGGAACTAAAAAATACCTAACCCCACCCAAGTCCCCCAGGGCAGACCCGGGTGGGGTGACCGCAAGCGGCAGCTTTGTTTTCAGAAGTACCCATGAAATTTGTGACACAAAAACAAATACGCCTGATCCGACCTGCATTGCCGTTGGTCGAGGCTATCCTTTATTTTCATCCACTAGCGCTCAACTGGTGCGATCAAGTGTATCAGTACACCCCTTTCTGCTAGCAAGGGTGGAAGGTGTTGGTCACATGCCCACCCCATCTCAGATCTTCCTAACTGGCAAGAGGGAGGGGGTGTTAGTGGTGGGTGAGGGAGGGAGGAGAGACAAGGAGGGCCGCAAGCCTTGATGTTGAGCCCTTGTTTCTAAATCACGATAGACAACAGGTGGAACAGTGGGTTAATTTCATTGAGATTCTGTCAGTGCATTTTATCCTGAGGATGAAACTGTCCTTCTTATAAAGATATCTTTTGCGGTCTACATCACAGTGCTGGAGACAAATCCACCATGATAGTTCAAGGGTGGTGTCGAAATAGCTTGGCGCCTGCAGGTGCCAAGCTATTCCAACACCACCCTTGAATGTCATGGTCGATCCACATCTTGTCGTAGCGTGTCAGGGCTTTATGGATTAACCCTTTTAGCCCCATGGGTCCTTTTCTCAAATTTTGGAAGTGTTACTGAATGACTATGTACCAGATGCAGGAGGTAGATTGATCATGATAATGAGCAACTTATCTCACTGCTGCTGCCGCTAGGTGGCGTAAACACAGTAGGGGATCAACTCGACATTCTCAGTGTTTTAGCTGATCCCTGTCCGTGCACATTATCTTTGGTTCTCGCGACATACTGCGTGCCACGGGTATGTCGTTTTTCTGTTCACAGGCTTTCGTTTTCATCTGGTATATCGCACAGCAGGATTAGTTAACGTGGTTTACTGCGCTTAGCGTGTCCGGATTCTATGTCATCCAATCGAGCACCAAGTTTAGGAGCAATATACCTGCGGACTGTAGTGTAGCGCGAGTACTGAAGCCTATGCACATGAACACCTATCACCTAAGACACCGAGAATAGTGACTTTTCCCCTTATGAGAGCAGATACACCACACAGCAGCAGGAGCAAGACAATTTCAGCTAAGTCGACCATTCAAGGGTAGTGCCAGATGAGCTTGGCGCCTTCAGGCGCCAAGCTCATCTGGCACAACCCTTGAATTATCATGATCAATCCATCTCCTGCTGCAGGGTACCGGGGCCTAAAGGATTAAATGAAATGGGTACAACTTTACTTCCACAACAGTACACTTACCCCAGGATGCAGCAATAATGAAGAAAAGTACACTTACCCCAGGATGCAGCAATAATGAAGAACAGTACACTTACCCCAGGATGCAGCAATAATGAAGAAAAGTACACTTACCCCAGGATGCAGCAATAATGAAGAAAAGTACACTTACCCCAGGATGCAGCAATAATGAAGAAAAGTACACTTACCCCAGGATGCAGCAATAATGAAGAAAAGTACACTTACCCCAGGATGCAGCAATAATGAAGAAAAGTACACTTACCCCAGGATGCAGCAATAATGAAGAACAGTACACTTACCCCAGGATGCAGCAATAATGAAGAAAAGTACACTTACCCCAGGATGCAGCAATAACAAAGAAAAGTACACTTACCCCAGGATGCAGCAAATAACGAAGAACAGTAGTTGAGATTACTGTTAAAAGTGCCATAAAAGCTGGCGTCATTGCCCTGAACATTTTATTTAAAAGGAATAATCAGGAATAGTACTTACACTTTGCCGATTCTTGCCTCAACTGCACTGCCAGCTGGTCGCGCTCTTTTTGGATACGCAGCAATTCTTGTATTATTAGGTTTCGCTCCATCCTGTTTGACAAACAATTCAATTCAATTCAATAAACTTTATTTATCCTGCTAGGGGCAATGGAAGTGGTCCGACAGGCTCAGTGACTTATATATTTATATACACAAAACTTTCATTAAAATATACACACATTAATTATACAAACAATCATTTCAATTAAAATCAAATGTATTTACAGACAGTACAACATTAATATATAAAATTTATGTAAAAAAAAAAAAATACATGCACATATATCAGCTCATATCACCAACAATGCACAGCAGTAAAAATGGTAAAAAAGGTAATTAAAGACAATAATAATAATAATACAATTATTTTAAAATACAATTACAGAAAATAATAATTTTTTAAAAAATCATATTATAAAGTAATTAAAAAGTAAGATTTGATAACTAGAAATTTAGGGGGGAGGTTGGGTGGGGGGGGGGGGGGGGGGGAAGTTACTGGCATTATCACTTATCAAAGAAAGCTCGTACAGAAAAGCTCACAACTGCTGCTAGATAATACAGTTTGACACAGTTATACTTAATGGTACTCTCAACCCTTTGGCAGTCGTTTGCACTTTTGTCAAGGTGATTTCTGTAGGATTCACCTCAACCAAAAAAAAGCCCCACCGACAGTCAGAGTTTAATTTTTGTGCAAAGAATTGATTCATATATGAACACTGATTGGTCTCATGTACCTCTTGACTGCCTCTGTTCATCAAATGAATCGTCTCTGAAACCATGATTAACCATATCATTCGGAATACACCAGTGGGTGAAATAAGTTTGACTAAAATAGTTCAAGGGTAGTGACAGAATAGCTTGGTGCCTGTAGGCGCCGAGCTATTCTGGCACCACCCTTGAACTAAAACCATTGGTCTATATCCTTATCTGTAAGTACTATAATGTAGCTTGCATGTGGCAGTGTAAACGCTTTTAGTCTCGGTATGATAGGGGTTAGACAGGACACTTGAGCAATTTAACTACAACAAAGTATGGGGTTTCACCTAACAAACATGCAGGAGATGGATCGACCATGATAATTCAAGGGCAGTGTCAGATTAGCTTTGCACTTATAGCTTGCAGCTGGGTAGCGTTCCCCTTGCTCCAGCAGTAAACCCTTTGGGTGTTGGTAGCGGTTTTAGTCCCGACGATTCCTGCAGGAAT